>JAPYYQ010000552.1:0-58071 GCA_030522585.1 Anagyrus pseudococci | reverse complement strand
AAAAAAAAAAAAAGATAGAGTGATGAGCGTTGGTAGTAGGGGGAGGAGGGACGCGGAGATGCGGCTAAAAAAGAAAAGCGGGCGCTTCTTTTCGCCGCGCAAGCTCTCCACAGCCTCCCAAGCTCTCTCTCTCTCTCTCTCTCGGCGCTTTTCATTCGCTCCCGAGTTTCTACCGCAGCCACCCCCTCCCGGAGCTGACTCGCGGCATTACGCCGCGGCAGTTATATTCACACGCGCGGTCGCTCCTCAATGGATCCGCGTTTCCACGATTGTTAGCGATTTCCAGCTCTCTCTCCCCGGCTTTTGCTCTCTCCCTCCTCCTCCTCAGCCTCCAAGCGCTCCAACCGGGAAGCTCAGCCCCCTCCCGCAGTCTAGCGCATCGCTGCGCACTGTTCTAAATCGCTCTGGCGTGCGGCCCTCTCTCTCTCGTCTGTCTTTTATCCGTATTTATCAATTCCCTCCTGAAAGCTATGAGATTATTGAGAGCATTGGAATTACGGGCTGCCCTCTCGGCCGAGGGGCTTATGCGCCTCGACGATATTCAGATACGTGAATGCTGAATGACGATTATGCTCGGGAAATGTGTATGCGAGAGCTCGCTTTTAAATGCCTCATCGAGAATTGACGTTATACGTTTGCTTTGGTGCAGATGGCAGGTTTCTTTGCGGATTTTCGTATAGGACTGGATATACTTTTGGAAGGGTTGATTTTTTAGCTTACCTTTTTAAGGGACACGTCGCGGTGTAAGGATAAAAAGATATTTTCGTATATTATGCGTTTGTTATTGAAATTCGTGCTTTTGCAATAATGCAGTACAGGGCGGAAGGCTCCGGCGGCCGTTATTTTGCGAAGAAAAAGCACGAGCTTTCAAGACCTGCTTTATACGAAAGCGAATTTTAATGGCAAATTTTTACGAGGCATTAAAATTTTAGATTCGCCAACGGCCGCTTCCAAGAGAGAGAGAGACTGCTCGTTAACATTTCCGACTTTTCCCGGGGAAAAAAGAGAACGCCGTGTAACTTTATTCCGCGGCACGAAATCTTCCTTAACGCATTTCTGAACGTGACATTTTGCAACTTTTCAAAAGTGTCCACTCCAGCCTATACGCTCCACACACGCCGCCTTTCCCCCCGAAAAAAAACGACATTAAAAATCTACTCCACAAGCTCCCAAAAAAGAAACGCACGTTATTAAAATAACTCACCTCCTTTACTGAAACATAAGAATATGAAAAGCACGACATTTCAGGCGGAAGAAATAAGAACTTCATCGCGCGCATAAACGCAAAGTTTCGTTCGACCACAGAGCCACACAGCCGA
The DNA here is from genome assembly GCA_030522585.1 of Anagyrus pseudococci. Classification (NCBI taxonomy): domain Eukaryota; kingdom Metazoa; phylum Arthropoda; class Insecta; order Hymenoptera; family Encyrtidae; genus Anagyrus; species Anagyrus pseudococci. The sequence continues at coordinate 56,752 of JAPYYQ010000552.1, read as the reverse complement.
AATATCCGTGAGTCGAAGAAAGTACGAAGAGCTGTTAGTGAAAAAGAGAGCGGGAGAGAAACTCTCGAAGGAGAGAAACGATGGTTACGGGGAAAAAGTGTGCTTGAACACGGACGCTGGTCAGAGGCCCGGCTGGGCTCCCAATTACACAAGACCTTTCGCTTTGAAAGAAATAAAAAAAAAATAAAAAAATAACCCAAGCGTCGCCCACGAAAAAGAGTAAGAAGAAGAAGATCACCGCGGGTGGCCGGGGGGGAGAGAGTTATAGACTCGAGCGATTTACGGAGCGCAGACGAGCGCGCACGAATAGCGCCGGGGCTGCTGTGCCGCGGTAATTGAAGTGGCCTGCATGCCTCTCCCTGCAGTCACGTACGACGTACAACCGCGTGTGCCCCACTCCCCTCGCATGCTTCTTATCTCGAGCACCCAAAGTTTTCCCTCGGACTCTCGACTCTGTAGTACGTAGGCGCTCCTGAACGACGATCAATCATTTTCCCCCAGCCTTATTCTACCACGCTGATTTTTCCCCAGATATTCACTGCGTGCACGCTCGATTTTTCCCCAAATTACCGATGCGTATGTATAGCCCCTGTATCTTGTGAGTGTCATCTCATCGCTAAACATAGACACACGCGTGATTTGCGTATAATAACGTAATAACCGTGTCCGCTTGTGTATACAGTCGACTAAACACAGAGAGTCGAGCGTGCGATCATTCGTGTCCGATCAGCGTCAAAAAAAAAAAGGAAACACTCCGAAATCTCCCCGAGCTCTCCGCTCGTCGATACACACAAGCATAACAATTGCGAGCAGGGCGTAACCCATAGGTTCCACTCGTGCACTATAGCCGTATTAGCCAGCTCGATTCCTGCTGTTTAGCCTGCTGGCTTTCTCTCTCTCTCTCTCTCTCTCGCCAGATCGTTATCGGCAATTTGTCCCTCTAACAAGCCCCGATCCCTTTAGCCCTGCCGAGTACGCCACCCCCCACTTCCTCGCCGCCTAACACACCCTCGGGCGGCTCGAGTAATCTCGTTGAAAGACACCGCACAATGTGACGCGTGTATACTCGGCTATGGGGGGGGGGGCGAGACGTCGTCCGTATACGCTTTGATTTGCCCGGCTCGACAAGTTGGCCCGGCGACCGCAATCGCTGCCGGGGGAGTTTCGTCTATATATCGATCATCCGGCGATTGCTGCGCTACCGCGACAGATTTCGCATTAACTCCTCGGCGCCCGGGCTAATTGGATTCGTTTTTCATTTTTACGCTGGTAGGATCGAGAGCGACTGTACTACGGAGCCTGCCCTAATAGAAATATCCCATGTGATTTTCTATTACTCGCTGCTTACGGCCTCTCTTATTGGCAGAAACTCTATATCGTAAGAGAGATTTTTAATAGACGCAGTCAATGATAATCCCTTCAAGAATCTCCCTTGCAACGTAAATTTTTACTCGACGACGCGGTAGCTCACTGGCACACAAGTGCACGCAACTCGAATCCTTGTACAAAGCAGTTTGGCCAGGCTTAATACGCACTTGTGTAACAAACCGAGAGAGCCGAGCTACCAAAACTACACATATACGATCAGCTGTGAGATGGTATACAGGGACTCTAAAGTACAAGATGAACGTACATCTCCTCTAGCTCTCTCTCTCTCTCTCCCTCTCGCTGGCAGTGACTGGCTTGCGTCGGCGGCGGCAACGATATTCAAATGTATTCCACTTTGCGCAGTTCTCGGCTCTGCTATGATCGCGCGGCCGCGTTTATATTCGGCAGAGTCGACGCCTGGCCGCTTTGTCGCTCCGCCCCCCCTTGAATTAATACCCCGCATACGTTAATCCTAATGAGTCTGGATTATTCAGTCAAATATCCCTTCCTCTCTCTCTCGGCAGTCGTTTTCTGCTCGTCAGGAGGAAGAGAGAGAGAGAAAAAGTGCCCGGAATAGGCGCGTGTACAAGTGGCCGGATATACGCGAGCCGAGTGCGCTTCTTGGTTTATATGCGATACCACGGACTCGTCAAATTGCCGCGCCCGCTTATGCCGTCTCACCCTCCTGCCTGGCCCTTTTTTTTCGGTAGTCTATAAAGCTTTTAAGCGGCTACTTTTTATTCGCACGCATGAACTTTCATTGGTAATTAGCGAGGACTGGAGACGAGATGGACGACCACCTGGGACGCTGATGATGCTCTGGTGTGTTAATATTCATGAATCGACAGGCTTGAACGTGGCCATTTAAAATCGATGTAGCGTGTGCTAGTGAATATATGCATTTGACGTCGTTGGGATTTCGTAAAATGAGGATTAAGTGGCTTCTGTGTACGTATATCCGATGTATCTACGCTTTATTTACTTTACTGATCCAAGTGCCGCTCATTATGCGCGCAAAGTATATAAAATACAAAAAAAAATAAAGTAACAACTCTCATCCACCGACATAAATCAGTTTTTAATATCCCCCAAGCTCTCGAACGAAGTTCGCTCATCCAGCCGCGTTTCATTCCACCCCGTCAATCGCGGATGCAACTCGCTAAAGTTTACCCGGATATTAAACCCGCGAAACAACTCCCGACGCACTGCCGCGAGTATAGCGCAAGAGAAAAAGCACCGAAGCGGCACGAGAATATTCCGAAACTTTGCTCTCGCTCCTTTATACACACATTTCGCACAGTGTGCGTGTATACATGCGATCGAGTGGCAATTATATCGCGAAATCCTTTGTGCTCGTGTACACCATCTCCACTACCCTACCTCGTCAAGCTCCAAGGCTACATGAAGAGGCTCTCGCTTGCTCGCTACGGCGTTAATGAATTAGCGAGATCGCTTATTCCTCGCGCGCGTTATACACAATCCGACCCGGGACTTTTACAAAATTTCGAAATCTCATCTAAACTCGGGGATCGAGATAGAGAGAGATTCTCGCGTGGATAAACGCGCAAAGTGATGATTAAAAAAAAAGCGAGGTGGAATATGTGGAGCAAGCGCGTGTACGAGCCGTCCCATCTGTCCAGAGATATATGCATATTATAACATCGTTCTTAACTCCGCGGCTAAACTACGTTAATTAAACTAATTAAGCCCCCCTCATCTCTTACCTACCCTCGGCGCAGTTTTGTTTAATTATCGAGCCAAGCCCCCACTTCTACCCTGCACCTCGTGGGAACTTTTTCTATATTAATATCAAGCACACACGCGCTCCTACCTGGTAACTCCGATAACGTTAACTGCGCGGAGATTTCGCGAAAAACTTCTCTCCCTCGCGCTTTTAATTAAGCAAAAACGCCCACGTCCTTTCCCACGTCCGCGATCTTTAAATGTCTCCGCTTATTAATTATGAAGATTTATTTTTCCTTGTTAAATTTAAAAAACGATCATGTGTTTCTCGCCTATACGCGGATGTTTGTAACTCGAACGATAATTGGACGAGGAAACGAAGCGCTATACTCTCGATCATTCGCGTTAAACACGCGTTAAACAATGACTTTTCACTTTTTTTTCTTTCTTAAAACCAAAAATCCAAGTTACATGTATAGTTGCGCAAAACGCGCGTATTTAACAGCCGTGAATAAGTGCGCGCAGGAGACGTCTGAAAAGCCGCGGCGAAACTAATTATACACCGAGGAGCCGGGAATTCAGAGGTGCGCGTGAGCCAAAGAGTATAAAAGTCAACAAAAGACCGTGAATAAAATAAAAAAAGAAAAATTAAAAAAAAAAAAGAAAAAAGTAAATACACAAAGCGGCAAAGCTCAGCGAAGAAGAAGGAGAAAGGAGGGAGTCTTCGCTCGGCGATCATTACACATTCAATTTGTTCTCGCTCTCGCGAGCTGGCGCTCGTTATATCGGCAGCGCATAATCGAGCGGCAATGACTCGTTGAGCCCAGGCTCTACAAGGAGGGGGTGGGATGGAAGACGGCAGAGGCATGTATATTTCTACCCTCACCGCATTATCGCCTTCTCAATGTCCGCGCTTGCTGGCGTTTTGTCGGTCATCCCCCGCTCCTCTCTCTCTTTTCTCCTGCTGAATAAGAAACGAATTAAAAAGCACGCCAAGCAGCTAGGGGCGCGTATATACATAAGAAAAGCGGCGAAGGAAAGAGAGAGAGAGAGAGAGAGAGAGAGAGAGGAAAGCGAGCGAGCGAATGGGAGGCCCGAGCCCGACCGCGAGCGGGGGGTGGAGCCCCCGGGGCTGCTCGGCTCCAGCGGACCAATGGCAGGGCCGCTCCCACCCCCAAAATGGCTGCGCGCGCGCCCGTGCGAGGGTAAAAGAGAGGTAGCGCACCGCGAATAAACGGGCGGATTAATAGACGCGGGGGGGAGAGAGAGCCGATCTAGATTTTTCCTTGCCGCAGCAGCGGCGGCAGAACGACGGAGATTCTTGGAGCGCGATGACACCCTTGCGTCTATCACTGCGGTATAGGTGTCGCGATTCTGGTGATTCTACGTGGAATAGCTGTCGGTTCTTTTCGGCAATTTGAGATGATCGTTGCGTTTACGCTGGAGTTGCTTCGAGTTGTGCTTTGGTTGATTAGTGATTAGGGGTTTTTTTGGATACTGTGGACTAATTATTGGTTGCGATCTAGCGCTGGGAGATTAAGTTTTTTGGGGGAGAAAACAAGTGTGTCGAGAAAGTTTGCGTTGGACACTTTTGACAAAGTGCTGCAATGATGCAGGAGCACAAATCATTTCTCATTCGGGATCTGCTGGGCGACGTGCTGGAGCACCGAGTACACGGTAGGTTTAATCACATTAACTTTTGTTGTTGTTGAAAATCCACACTTATGTTTACTTTGGTAAAATCACAAAGTTTCTCGACTGCACGCTATACGTCTCCAATTCTTCCGCATCGAATGATCCACTTCTCGAGCTACGCACCTGTCTCCCGCAGGTTTCTCACGGACCACCCTCCGAACGCGAATTCGCGAGCCCCCAGCTTACAGCACGCACGCGCGCGCGCGCGTTTATAATCCCAAAATCCATCAATCGCTTCGAGTCACACCTTCTCCAAACTAACATTCAGCACACACGGTGTGTGCCACGTGTTATCCGCCGAGGATATCCTCGTTAGCCGCAAGATTCGTCGTCGCCCCCCGGGGGAGTAGCGCCCGCGCGCCTATTAGGACGCGCAGAGGGCATATGGTGCCGGGAGGGGTGCCGATTGTCTCGGGATCGGCCCCTCGTTAGTCGTGCGCTCTCGCGCCACCCACTGAGCCCTCGCGTGCGCGCTAGACCGTCCCCGCGTCATTGTGCGCCGCTTATGCTCGGCTGCGCTCGGGCGCGAAAAGCCAATTTGGAAAGGCTCTCTCGGACGCATCTCAAGCCTTTGGCTCTCGGCAGGTTTTTCCGCTCCGCTGGGCGTGTCGAAGTTTGTATAGTCGGGCCGATTGATCGTCAAGTCGAGGGGAAAAATGCCTTGTAATCACTGCAACGCTCTGTTTTGCTTTTCCCTCGGCCGCTTGCACAGATGACTCGGAGGACGACTCGGCGTTGCACTCGGACTCGGAGGACACGATCGACCCCGGGAGCAGTCCGTCCCCGGGTTCGGTCACATCCGGCGGCGGCGGTGGCGGCAACAATCCAAACGGCAGCGGCGCAGCGGGCAAGGGCTGCATGAGCGCTGGGGGCTCAGGCGGCAGCGGCGGCCGCAAGCCCCGGAGACGGCGCACGGCCTTCACTCACGCCCAGCTGGCCTACCTCGAGCGCAAGTTCCGCTGCCAGAAGTACCTGAGCGTGGCCGACCGGAGCGACGTCGCCGACGCCCTCTCGCTCTCCGAGACCCAGGTGAAGACCTGGTACCAGAATCGCAGGCAAGTCACCCCCTTCACATCCCAACCGACAGAGAGAACCTGCTGTATCGAGCCTAGCGTTTTTCTCCGCGTCTGCCCGCAGGACCAAGTGGAAGCGGCAGAATCAGCTGCGGCTGGAGCAGCTGCGCCACCAGGCGAGCGTGGAGAAGGAGCTGCTGGTCAGGGGGGTCGGGCTGCATCACGGGGCCATCGAGGCCTACTGCCCGAGCGCCTACTCGGCCCAGAGCCCCCAGGCCTCGGGACATCCGTCGAGCGGGGTGCCAGCCCAGCCAACGGTCTCGGCGCCCGTCCCGACCACCGCCTCGACCGCCGCCTTCCTCTCGACCGCGGCCGCCCTCTTCCGCAACGTCACCTACGTCCACGGCTGTCCCCTCTAACCGGCCGCCGGGCTCTACGAGCGCCCGACTTATCTTAGGCTGCTCCACTCGCCCGCACCGGTCGACCGGCCTGATCTATGAGTATCATGCAAGTTTCTTTAAAATTTTTACGCGATTAATATGAGATACGTTCGATTTTATCCGATATCTTTGTTTACGTTTTAAATGCTTCGTTTTTGGTTGTGAATTAGACGATGGATGACGAAGCGCGATTGAGACTTTCCGAACCGAGTGATTGGATTATATTTGAGTATACGGCAATTACGCTAGTAGCGTAGATATACGAATTCGAACAAAAATATTGGAGATTCATTGCACAATTAAAAAAAAAGCAAAAACAAATGAATTTTAATAATTGCTTAATCGATCATCTTGTAAAATAGACACTTATATAGAACTGTTATCGAATTTCGCAGTGAATGTAACATATACAACTGCACACGAATTATGTTCAGAAAAGCCCTTATCCCGTGTACATTACGTATATAAATATATCTGTGAAGAGACGCTAGACGAGAGAAAAAGAAGTGTTTTATTGCGACCGTTGTTTAACGAACGGTTTTCGTTGTTATCGATACCGAGCGTCGTTTTATTGAATTCTTTTATTGTATACCTTGAACGAGCAGCCGGTGTAAATATGTAATTAATATTATAGATAATACCGCATGCGAATAACAAACGAATGAAAGAAAAAGAGAAAGGATAAGAAATCGCAAAAATAATAAATTGTATACAATTTCTGCAAGGGAGCGTTCTTTTATAAAATATGCTCATTTTGTTCGTTTCTTTGATCAAAATATTAAAAAAAGATGATACAAAATAACAAGATTCAGTATTAAAATTAGCATAGTCATTAATAGACATAGCAACCAAACGAACATGACATGTTTTATAATAGCAAAACGTCCGTTTTACAGAAGCATCTCTCTCTGACGCACGTAGTCGCCACATTAAATATTTGTACCTATATACATATATACATAAAATAATCTACCGAAGTAGACGGGCGTAGCCGAGCGTTGAAACTAATGTTTAAGTAATCGTAGTCAACTTTAGCCTGTAAGCATTATACCTGTGCAATGTCGATTAATTTTTAAGCGTCGTCCCCCATGTCGCACAATATCGCTCTCCCCAAAAAAATTAAAAAAAAAATCTATCGATACTCCCTTAATCCGAATAGAATTAAAACGCAAAGAGTATCGTGCGAATATCCCCGTGTACAATAGCCCGCAAGAATCAGCAAACAGCAATTGCGAAATGGTATATATCGCATAACAAAAGTTGAGTAACGCGGACAAAGAGCCAAAGTGGCTTGGAATTTAATTGCGCGTGAGCACTCGAGAGAGAGAGAGAGAGAGAGAGAATGAGATAGAGAGAAAAGAGAGGCGTCCAGGGGGGGGGGGGTGCTATGTGTACATATACGCTCTTGACCGTGGATACGTCTGCGATACATACCGCGCGCCGTTACAATGGGACACGTGCCCGCCGAGAGAGCGTAATTTCTCTCGGGGCCCTTCGTACTCAATTAAGCGAAATCGACACAATGACATCGAGATGCAAACACACTGTATAATATACACTTGTGATCTGCGGATTGTTTGTGTCCAGTCGATCTGAGCGTGTGTTTTCCCATTGGCACGATCCGTATATCGTTTCGCTTTTATTTATGTATACTTATATATGCCTGCGATTGTTCGACAGTATTATTTCGTATTGCTAATCAAGACGTTCATTAGGAATTAATAAAAGCGAGTTACCAATTTGTTGATTATTTTATTTCTTCGTCTCTTTATTATTCTCTCTTCATTTGAAATTTCTTTATCTCTGCTCCAAGTCAATTTGAATTTTTGTTTGCCTTATTTTATAATTATATTCACCATTGCATGTTTAAATTTACCAGAAAAGGAATTCAAGAAGAAGACAGTCCATACCACGACGATCCAAAAAGAAACAATTCTGAAGTTAAAAATCATTGAGTCCAGTCTTTTACCAATTAAAAAAAATCCAGCAAGTGGAAATGTGAGAAAAAAAATCAGTTCGAGAGTGAAGTCCGATGGAGAGAAATAGATGAAGTCATGTATAAGACAGGAAGAAGACACAGCGGGTGGGTGATAAGGAGAGGGGGGTGGGGCGAGTAGTAGTCGGCGCGCATTAAAGTCCCATCGGCTCCTCGTATACCCCAAGCACACACGATCGGCACTGAAGGGGTTGCTTTTGGAAGAGATGGTGTATATACATGGGGCGAAGGGAGGGTGGGGAAGCACTCGACTTTACAGCGTACGGGCACGTGGCGGTCGCGCTCACAATGGGCCGGGCGAGGGGGTTGCTCGGGCTCACCCCCCTCGGGTACTTAAACACGCGCCCCGGCTTGCTGGAGAGAAAAGCTTTAGCCTTATATACGCGCGCGCGCCTAAGCAGGCCCCAAGTCGTTATACACATACTTACCGGGGAAAAATATGTATCTCTCCTCGTCAATTCAGCCTCGTCGTTTCCTCGGGCTTGTCCTCGCTTTTGTAGCACAAAGAAGCGCGTACGGATATTATACACAGACGCGCAGAGTGAGAGAGACACATACACACACACGAGAGAGAGAAAGAGCAAGAACGGATGAATCGCATTTTAATTCCGGCAGAGTATCGTCGCTTCGCGGATTAATTGTTGGGAGCGTCCTCGCTCTGTGTGTATACGTACATAACCGCCACGAAAAGTTGCTGCCTGGAGAGGGGGAAAAAAAGCAAAAAAGCCAGAAGTAAGGATCCGTGAAGGTAAATGCAGAGCGATGTGGTATATCCGTCTATGCGTTGGCTGCTTGCACTCCGAGAGGGGATGAACGAAAGAGAAAGAGAGGGGGGGGGGAGAGATAAAGCAAAGGGCCGGGGTGTAACGAAGCTCCGACATTTTAATTGGAATACATTCAGAGAGAAAGCGGAACGCCTTTTCACATCGAGCGACGGGCTTGCCGCACTCTCGCGATGCTCTGAATACGCCGCGCAACGCCCACACTCTTTCTCTATCTCTCTTTCTGCGCGCCCTCCCCGCCTCTCTACCCTCCTCTTTTGCGCTAGTCATTTTGGCTTGACTCTGCGCGTGCACGCTTGGAAAACTCTCTCTCTTTCTCTCTCTCTCTCTCTCTCTGCTCCAACATTTTTTCAAGGACGGTTATGGTATAATGTTAAGTTTACCGATGCAAATGTTTATTTTGCTTGTGTAGATGCGTTTTCATGAAATTTGTAAAAACGCGTCGAAAAAGTTTAAACGAGATTTTCAGGAAAATACCTCGAGTCTTGAATTTACGTATTAATGATAGATTTTTTTATAATTTCCAAATTACCGATGATCCAAATTCGAACCTGTGACCAAAAAATAAAAAAAAACAGCCGGTAAAAGTGCTTTCAGTAAGGTGTGGTAGAGGGGGGGGGGGGTTAGAATGCAGGGGGATTTCAGGAAACGAGGAGCACTCGTGAAAGTGCTCGACTGCTAAAGACCAGACAACTTTAGCCAGAGCCGAGCCAGAGCAGAACGGGCGTGCGCGCAGAAAACGAGAAACAATCACGGCCGAGCCGGGCAATTGTCATGCAGCCGCAACTTGTCGGTCCCCTTCCCTCGGAGGGACAGCAGCCAGCTGGGAGGAGTTTCGGTTAAAGAGCGCCTTAGCCCCGCGGGGGAGCTCGAGGTGGCAAAGACGACTGCAAGACACGGAGAGGAGAGAAAGAGCAGGGAACACGTCCGTGGCGAGCATTAAGGCGGGAGCGGGGGCGCAAGCTCGAGCTTAATGGGCTGTTTGCTTGCAAATTGCGCGCGGATCGCTAAAGGGCAGCAAGCAATTCAGAGGGACTAAAGCGCCAGCGTTTCAATTTCGAGTGCACAACCGAGCTCTCGCGTACGTGCTGTTACTGCTGGAGGATTTCCATAATCCACACCACCTCCAGGTCGGCGCCTACGGAGCTTTGGATCGTCGCGAGCGGCACTCCAAGCACGTAGCGAGCTTACCCCCCGCAGTTCGCGTGTGATACTTCCATGCGACTGCATCATTCTCAATGGATTTGTTTTGTAAAGTCTTTATAGTAACGTGTGATCTTTTGTTCGAGTATAACAATTTGTTCGAAAGAGAAATAATGAAACGTTGAAAGTAGTTTACTTTCTATTTTACGCTAATTAAAGAGATTTTTGTTAAATTACAGTCTTGTGTACTTATACGGATATAAAAATGAGCTTTTCATTTTACGCTAGGCGAAGAAAAGAAAAAGAGCCTTCTAACGCACACAATCCACTCCAGCTTGGGTAGAGTGAAAAAAAATGTTCTTAAATAGGCCGCTAAGAGAAACCGTTTTACCGCAAGATGCATGCATCACGAGAGTTGCTGTTTGCCGGCCACTTCAATGCCAAGAGAACTGTACCAAAATGATCATTTTTGCGGCGCCCAAGGTTCTTGACATAAAAAAAAGAGAATCTTTCTAACTAGTCGTTTCAGGGCAGCTATTTTAAAGTTAAATTTTAAAATTAAGAAGGTAATTTTTCTCTGTTTAATAAAATGTAAGTATGTTGTTGTATATGAACTTTAATTAGCGCCGCAAAGTGAATACATTGTATTTAAATGTGGCTTTTTGTAGATTAACGTACTGTTGTATCTACCTCTACGTAGATATTTTTTTTTATTGCACGTTTTTCCATATATCACATTTTCCACGTGGATTCAGTGTTGCTGCAGACGAACATCCGAATGTACTAGAAAATTCGCGTACTTTCGAGATCGCTCCATTTACTTGATATTTCGAAAGTCCCTGTATGTTATAGTTGAAATTTGCATTGCAAAACATTGAAGCGTACGATATCCAAAACATTTGGTTTTGAGGAAGTAGTGGAAATCCAGATAATTGCTTGTCGCGTATACCGCTAAACGTCGTATTGTAGGCGTGAAAAGCTGCTTTTAAGCTAAGAACGCTGGCTATAATATTATTTAAAATCGTTCTTCTATTTATCTAAAAATGAGAGATACATATGTCTTTTAGAAGAAAGCGCTTTTTAATATTTTGTGAATAAAAACGAGTTTAATTTTTTTATATGGAAAAATTACAACTACACTTACTGGTTGTGCGGCATCGGCGTACTGTCGGAACCAGGCAAGAACACAATCGATATCGTTTTTATAATTTGCCATGTCGACAAACTTACCAAGACCGTCGTACGCTCGATTTATCGTACTAAAAGCGTATCCCATATTTCGGCCAGTTATAAATCCCAACATGGCATAGTTCATGTATCCAGGATCATCGAAACCAAATAAATTTTGGATGTCGCCAACTGGTACAACTATAAATTAAAACAAATTACTGCTAATTACAGTAAGAAAATTCAAGAAAAAAATATATTTATCGATAAACCAACACAAGGTGTTTGATGAGTCGTAATATGAGTTAAGCCGAGCTGCGTTTCCAAACGGTCCGGTCCAATCTGATTTATTAAACTGAGCTTTGTAAGTTATTAAAGCCTTCCTCAGGTTAAAAAGATTACACTTCAGTGTTATATTAAAATAGTTCAAATTATTAATAGATAAATCACCATAGTGATTAGAGACAGCTGCATTATTGGTCAGTTCGTTGGGATATGCGATATTCAAAACCATTTTAGAAATTTTATCCTTTGCAGCTTGCAACATTTCGGGGTTGTTTATCCAACCAACCTAAAATCACGAAGATTATTAAACTTTTATGACGCATGATACAACTTTTGGAAAATTTCCTTACCTCCTCGATAATTGTACTGAAGCTGTCACGAATGTTTTTCGCAAATTGCTCAACAACGTCCTTCTTAAAGTTATTAAGGCTTTTAATGTACAGTGCACTCGTGGCAAGATACATATCTTTATTAGCATTTCTAGCACATACTAAAAATTTTGATTCTTTTGGTTTTTTAACAAAACTGTTTTGAAAATCGGCTTGCGCAGTGCGAATTTCTGGCTCTAATAAATATGCCAAATCTAAAGTAGCTCGGTAGAAGGCATAATTAGCCAGTACACGATTTAATGACCTTTCGTTAGTCATAAGTTTGGAAAATTTGGTAAAAAAATCGACATTTGCAACTAAGACATCGTCCGTGGGGCTGATTCTATTATAAGGTGACAAAATGGCGTTCAAATAGTCCAACCAGAGGTTATTGCTAGGAAACAATGTTTGCAATGTATTTACTGGCATGATTTGCATTCTCGGTTGATTTGTCTCGTTGAATATCTATTAAATAAAAATTCAGTGTAATATACTGTCAAAAATATCGGATAGAAAATACCCAAAGATTTTAAAGCTTTGAATATTTTACCAAATAATATAATTCCGAATTTAAAGTCGAAAATCACACACTCGATTGAAAATTTTTAATAACAATGATTAATAATTTTTGAAGAATTTTAAAAATGAAATTCATCATTTTAAATTGAATGACAAAAATTATGCTTTCATTTAACCACTATCTATGCAAATATACCTTAGCAAGTTGTATTTCAAATTGCACAGCTGTTTTGAGTTCATTTTCATAGTTCCCTTTAGCTCCGAGTATTTTAGCAACGTTGACAATGTACCGATGGTACCTTTTTACTGTGTCGTCTTCAAAATCACGCCTCAAAATGTTAGAATCAATACCGAATGTCGGTCTATCCAACTGTAATATGGAAACGATCAGTTGAATAAGTGTCACAATTATTATAGAAAAACTACGTACTTACTTTTATAACTTTGAACAGCCTGTTTCTTGGGCTCGAACTGATGGAAAAGTCGACGAAGTAAGAGAAATAAAAACCCACTTCGCGAAAGCTTCGCATAAGTTTTGCCCAGTTGAAGCCTGCTTCGTTCCAAGTATTTGGATCACTCAAAATAGGCCAGTTGCCAAGATTTTTTAATATCCGTTTAAATTCATCATTTCTACTTTGAAGTACTGCATTGAATAAAAATAAAGAAAATTTATAACAATTAAAATTGTATTCATAATTCATGAATGGAAAAAATTGCATTTTTAAAACTTTTTTTTCAAGTAGAAGTTTTTATTTAAATTAATTTAAACTTTGTAGTATTATAGAAGGGTCCTTGAAGTACACGAAAAAATGTTTTGTTAAAAAAAAAACAAAATGGCGACTGTGAGACGTTATCTACGCAGACCATGTTTCTTTTGGCGAGCGTTATTACTCAAAACTAATCACCCGATTGAGTTGAAATTTCTTGGGTACTGTGAACTGAATTATTGAGAAATCACGCCCGCCAAAAAAATAACAAGTTCTTTCTTTCTTTCTTTCTTTCTTCCTATTTAACTGGCCGAAGGTCCGTCAAAGGACACCGCTACGCCACAATACAAAATAAAAAGTTCTGCGTGAATGATGTCTCACAGGCGCCATTTTTGCGTGTATTTCAAGGACCCCTCTATAATACTACAAAGTTTCAATTAATTTTAATAAAAACTTCTACATGAAAAAAATAGTTATAAAAATGCATATTTTTTCCATTCTAATTGTACTGCCCCCCTTAATCAATAATACAAGGAATTACCGTCATTAATACACATGTTGTTGTATTGTTTCAGCTTTTGTAAATACTCTACATTTGAATTGCCAATTTTAGATATTAATTCGGACAGTTGAAAATCAATTGTTTGAGTTTGCCTGAACCACGTGCCAGGGTCCTGACGATTTCCGCAGACGTATTCGTAAAAGTCAGTGCACGGGTGGATAGATTGTGTCAGAGATTTCGATATAGCTTGAACTACAAATCATGAATTGTTAAAAATTTAAAAATAAATTTTTTAATTTTTCTCATCTTACCCCAAACAGCGCAAGTCTGTGTGCCACAAAATTCCTGTGCGTCGGTGCCTGAAATCGTAAAATTTCATTAAACGTAATATAAATTTCCTTAATTGAGTAATAATAATACTTACCAAAAATCGAATTGAGTAAAACTATGGCAAAGGCCAAGCTTATGGATATTGTATTCATTGTTTTAAAAAAACGTTTTTCAAGCGTCAACTTAGTTCGCGTAAGACTTAAGACTTCCAAAGGCCTTATTTGAATAAGTAATGTCGTGATAAAACGTAAATAAAATAGAACCGATAATATATTTATGTTTTCACTGAGTATCTTAAGCAGTAGATAACGTATTTTCTATCACGTTTGAGAAGGTTCCGAAAGCTAGAATATCAACATTGAAAACGCACTCACAAAAAAGTAGTATATTGTGCAACGAGTGTGGTAAGTTGCCAATAACGCACGCGGCGGCGTTAGGCGCACGAGCGAAGTGAGTGCGAGCGCCGTCCAAGTGCGGTATGGCAACTATATCACACTCGTTGCATATTATATTTTGTGCAATCAGTGCTGGAAATGAGCTCCCTCGAACGCAACGGTTTTGAGTGGGCTAAATGAGCGTGACGTTTTTTTTTTCATTACGTAACGCTCGATCGATGCGCCACCACGCGTAAGGACAATAACACACGGCGTGGTGTAAGTGTAATAGGCCATTAGCCCACGCAAAACCGTTAAGTTAGAGGGCGCTTTTCAAGCACGTATTGCACAAAATAATGAAAATATATTTTTCAAATTTAAAAACAGCATCGATTAAAGAATTAGGTTTCGAATGATCACAAAAGAATAATGCATTTACAACCTACATTTAGAAACAAAGTGTATTGAAATTTACGAAGTTTTCGTCATTAAAACACATTTCTTATATGAAATTTATTAATTGGGCAATAATAATAAATAATTACCAGAAATAATAATTCATTTATAGCTAGATTATGTTGTATGAATTTTAATTAATGGCACAAACTTAATACATTGTAATTTATGTGGCTTTTTTATGCCTCTGGTTTTTATACCAAATGTGATTAGTTCACGTTTTTCCATATATCACATTTTGAAAGTGAACTCATAACTCCTGTAGACGGACACTGGAATGCACTAGAAAATTCGGGTAAGCTAGAGACCACTTCATTTACGTGATATTTCGAAAGTCCCTGTATATTATAGTTGAAATTTGCATTGCAAAACATTGAAGCGTACGATATCCAAAACATTTTGTCTTGAGTAAATTGTTGAAATTCAAGTATTTGGTCGTCGGCTTTACCGTTAAACGCCGTTCTGTAGGCGTGATTAGCGGCTTTCAAGCCAAGAACGCTGGCTATAATATTGTTTAAAATCGTACTATTCATCTAAAAATAGTTGAAACATATGTTTTTTTTAATACAAAAAAGCACTTTTTGATATTACACAAAATAAAAGAGTTTAAAATTTATTTCAGATATAACAATTGAATCATCACTTACCGGTTGATTGATTGTTGCGACATCGACGTACTTTTGGAACTGGTAAACAGCACACTCAATATTGTTTGCATTCTGTAGTAGGTTGTTAAAATTGCCATCGCTATCGAAGTCGCGATTTATCGTACTAAAAGCGTATCCCATATATCGGCCTATTATGAATCCTAGCATGGCATAGTTTATGTATCCTGGATCATTGGGACCGAATAAATTTACAATATCTCCAACTGGTACGACTGCAAATTAAAATAAATTACTGCTTATTGCGGTAACTACCCAAATTGAAAGAAACAAAAAAACAAATAACCAACACAAGCTGTTCGATGAATCGTAAAATGAATTTTGTCGAGCTGCGTTTGCATACGGTCCGGTCCAATCTGATTTATCAAACGGGGTTGTAAAATTTATTAAATCCTTCCTCAGGTTGAAAAGATTACAATCCAGTGTTATATTGAAATAGTCAATTTTGGAAAAATGTAAAAGATTATAGTAATTAGAAAGTATTTGATTATTAGTTAGTTCCTCTGGATATCCGATATTCAAAACCATTTTAGAAATTTTATCTTTCGCAGCTTGCAACAACATGTTGTTCTTGAGCCAACCAACCTAAAATCACGAAGATTATTAAACTTTTATGGTGCACGATACAACTTTTGGGATATTTCCTCACCTCCCCGATAATTGTACTGAAACTGTCACGAATTTTTTTCGCCAATTCTTCAGCGGATGTCTTGTTGAAGTTTTTAAGGTTTTTAACGTATAGTGCGCTTGTTGCAACATACATATCTTTATTAGCATTTCTGGCACATGCTAATGATTTTTCTTCTTCTTCTTGTTTTTCATTGAAAACTAATTGGAAGTTGGCGTGAGCAGTGCGAATTTTTGGCCCTAATAAATGTGCGAAGTCTAAAGTAGCTCGATAGAAAGCATAATTAGCCAGTACACGATTTAATGGCTTTTGTTTGGTCATGAGTTCGGAAAAGTTGGCAAAAAATTTGTCATTGGCCACTGAAATTGGTTTCGTGTCGTCGATCTCCGCATAAGGTGACAGAATGCCGTTCAAATAATCAAGCCAGCGGATATCGCTTGGATACAATGATTGCAAACGTTGTACCGGCAAAATTTGTAATTTCGATTGCTTTGCCAAGCTATATATCTATTAAATAAAAATTTAGTATAATATACTGTCAAAAATATCGCGTAAGAAATTTTCAAAGCAAAGCCTTGAATATTTCATACGCAAATGTAAAAAGCCAACAAATTTATTAACCAATGTCATTTCGAATTTCAAATCGAAGATTAATTCCACATTCAATGGAAAAGTTTCTTAAAAACTATGGACTAATGATTTTTAAACGAATTTTAAAAATGTAATTCAGCATTTTAAATTGACCTACGCTTTTATCTCTCTAGTAATGTATACCGTGAACATTCGATAACATCCAAGTGTAAACTATATACAATTAATATTCAAATGTAAATTTGAATGATAAAAATTATACTTAAATTCAAATATTATCTATGCAAATTTACCGTGGCAAGTTTCATTTCAAATTGCACAGCTTTTTTGAGTTCATCTTCGTAGTTTCCTTTAGCTCCGAGTAGTTTAGCAACGTCGACTATGTACCTATGGTACGCTTTTACTGTATTATCTTTAAAACCATTCGTTAAATACTTGTAATCAATACCGAATTTTGGTATATTTAGCTGCAACATAAAAATAATAATTTTGAGTGTCACATACATTGATAGAGATTAAAAAAAATATATCTGCTTACGTGTATAATTCTATCCTTCCTGTTTCTTATGCTCGAAGTGATGGAGAAGTCAAAGAAGTAAGAGAAATGAAAGCCCTCTCTGCGAAAGCTTTGCATAAGTTTTGACCAATCGAAGTCTGCTTCGTTCCAAGTATTTGGTTCACTCAAAATAGGCCAGCCGCCAAGACTTTTTAATATTCGCTTGTAATCGTCGTTTCTAGTTTCATTAACGGTTGCTATATTGAATAAAAAAAAAAAGAAAATTAATAATGTTTATGAGAATGAAAATTAATTTTTGTTTCACGGCTTTTTAATTAATAAAACAGGGAATTACCGTCATTAATACACTTGACGTAGTATTGTTTCAGCTTTTGCAAATAATCTTGATCTGATTGACCGATTCGAGATATTAATGCGGACAGTTGATGCTCGATTGATTGAGTTTCCCTGAACCACGAGCCTAAGTCCTGACGATCTCCGCAGACGAATTCGTAAAAGCCATTGCACGGGTTGAAATTTCGAGTCATGGATTCCGACGTAGCTTGAGCTACAGATAATGAATTGCTATAAATTTAAAAATCAATTATTTGGTTTCACTCAACTTACTCCAAGCGCTGCAAGACGCCGTGTTACAATATGATACATCGGTGCCTGAAATCGCAAAATTTCTTTAAACATATTATAAATTTTATTGATAGGTAATAATAATACTTACCCGAAATTGAGTTGAATAAAACTATGATAAGAGCCAAACTTATTGATATTATATTCATTGTTGTAAAAAAAACTATTTTCAAGCGTCAACTTAGTTCGCGTAAGTCTTTCAACGGCCTTATTTCAACAAAAAATTTCGTGGTAAGAGGTAAATAAAATAAAACCGAAAAATAATTTTTCGTTTTCATGTTCTCTCGCTTAGTATCTTAAGTAGGAGATAACGAATTTTCTATCACGTTTAAGTAGATTTCGAAAGCTAGAATGTTAACATTGTAAATATCACTTGTAAAAGGCTTTGTCAAAATATTTTTTAAATATGAAAACCGTACTAAGCATATATTAATGAATTAAGTTTTGAAATATCACAAAAAAATAATGCATTCACGACTTCAATTTGAAAACAAAGAGTAGTGAAGTATACGAAAGTTTGGCTGTTGAAACGCATTTTTTAAATGAATTTTATTAATTGGGTAATAATAATAGTAATACTTACCAGAGATGAAATTAAGTAAAACTATGTTTAGTGCTAAGCTGATTAATATAGTATTCATTGCTTAAAATAATATATTTTTAAGCGACAATTTGGTTCGTATGTAAGACTTTCAACGGTATGGTATTGATTAAAAAAAATATCGGGTTAACTATGAAATTACGGTATGCAAAATAAAATCGATAAGCAATCTTCTGTTGACATTATGTTTCATTAATTATCATAAGTAGTAGATAACGAATTTTCTGTAAAAAATTATTCTTTACATTATACAATTTTTTATGATGTTGTCACAAATATGTTAGCCTTGACTTAAATATTTCTATAATGTTCTGACTTGTTAAAAAGTTCAAATACTACAACTAATATTAATAATCAATTTATGGTTAAAATATATATTAATTACAGAGTAAGAAGAAATGCAAGGCATTCAAATGTCCTGATTTACCCGCTTTGGCAGCAAGTGTGCCAAGAAGTGGGGGAAAGGTGATGTTTACGTTAACCTCAAAACACGTATTTTGAAACTGTACGATCTTCTGCTCTGTTCATCGGTATATCGACTAAAAATAAACAGTTTACAAAACGTAGAGTTAATAATCTCAAGGATGTGAAAAATCAATACCTATATCTCGACTTGTTCTCATTGTCAAAATGTCGAATTCCTATGGTACGACGTACTACAGCGAAGCTTACAACAACAGAGAGCATCAGCAGAATCTCAAATACAAGAAAAAACTGAAAAAATTGAAGCATCTCATCAAGGATGTCGTTGTCGTAAGAAATTAAAAATTTTATTAAAATTATTCGATGCAAACATCTGTACTGTAATTCAAAATCCGTAATTTGTAGGAGAATGCAGCACTTTGCGATCAAGTTGCTCAGATGCAAGAGAACCTTGTAGTCGTAAAAGAAGAAAGACTCATGCTTTTGAGAAGGCTTTGTCAACTACAAGGTGAAATCGACCCAGCCAGTTTTTGTGCCAAATCACAAATGGGAATTGCTAGTTCGCCAGTGCCAAATTCAGATGCATTTACTCCTAAAAAGAATGTCAAGAAGAGAAATAGTGTGGAAACACCTGGTATTTATTCTTTCAGTTTATATTTGTTTTGTTAAATTATTTTCTTTAGTGACAGTAATTGCAAAATATTTTTTAGATACTAAAAGTAAACCAAAGAGAAGCAGTAAAACCACACGTAAAGTTGTGCAACTTATTCCTTTGGATGTTAACGGAAGACCAATTTTTCCCATTGCACTTGGAGACTTAACAGTGTATTCACTTGGTGATGTAGTCGCTGATAGAATTGCATATCATACAGAAGATCTTATATTTCCAGTAGGTTACTGCAGCACAAGAGTATATGCTAGTTTAAAAGATGCAAGAATGAAAAGCTTGTATACTTGTAAAATATTAGATGGTGGTGTGAAACCAAGGTAAAATAATACATCATTCTGTTTTTTTTATAGCTTATAAATTTAAAATAAATGTAAATGTACAAGAATTTTTTTTTAAAAAAGATGTTAACGTTATTTTTAGGTTTGAAATTGTTTCTGACACTGACTTGGATCAACCATTAGTAGGGTCAAGTCCTGATGAATGCCATTCACGTTTGTTGGCTGCTATTTCTCCAAATTTAAGTTCTGTTTGTCCAAAAGGTGCAGATTTTTTTGGAATATCTCATCCAACAATACAAAATCTTATTCAAAGTTCTCCTGGGACAAGAAAATTAACAAATTATAAACCCCAAAAGTTTGAGGTACTAGATTACTTTTCATAGATTTATTAAAAAGTTCAATATTTTTTATGATTTAAAATTTGTTCTAATACAAGTATATTTCATTATTAGATCAGTAAAGCTTCTGCAGATTCTACAGATGCAATTCCAGCAGAGGAAGAAAATGATCCTAGTTTAGGTTTTACAGCTTTACATAGACACTATGCTCTTTCATCTTCATTCACTATCAAACAAGAGCCATCAAGTCATGAATTAATAAATTTTCAAGAACTTCTTTCTTAGTTGTAATTAACACTATATTAATGCTAGTTTTTAATAGTAATTTGTAAATCATTAAGTATATAGGAAATAAAAAATACAAACTTATTTTTTACACAATCCGTTGTATATAAAACATTTATTGTATTTTATAGTAGTATTTACAGTTGGTCAGTAGTACAAACAGCCATTTGAGAAAATTCATGAGTACTCATTCTCAAAAGCTGTGTAAATATCATCAAAACTCTCAGAGCTATGTTGCGCAATCAAGTTAAGAGAATTTAACTGCAAACAGCCATTTGTCACAAACTAATAAAAAATCTATCACATATTTCAAGTACTATTACTTAACCATATTCTCACTTTTAAAAATAAGGCATGAGAATAATATCGCTCTTATAATGGAATCTTCCACATTCTGCGATTATTACAATTTTCATTTTACAAATCCATTGAGTTTGTATATGTACAAAAAAGGTTCTTATGCCACAAACCATGATTTTTGATCTTGTAAAAATAAATCAAAAATAAAAGTCTCTCAATGTAACAAAATATAACTTATAACAAAAAGTCTTTCACAAGCCTATTGTAGATTGTTTTATTACATAATTGTAGTCCTATGAATTTTACAATTTTAAGATAGTTGATATTTTAAAAAAGTCAAATTTTATATTATCATATTATCTTACAATAACTTTTATACTTGCAAATTTGTCTGCATTATTTCATTGAGAACAAAAATTTCTGACTTAGGCAATAATTGATGCGTTACCAGTACTTGATAACATTAAATAAAAATTAATTGTTAATTGACTAGTTAAACAGTCATGATAGAGTAATAATTACTTAAACGTCGCATAAAAAGTGCATTTAATCGGTAAAAAAAATCATAGTAGTGGCAGCAAGCTATGCAAGCAGCTAGAAAATTAAGTAGCTGTCTTTAATTTTGTGTATATCTTGACGAACTGCAAATGGAAAAATGTATATCAAACTTACACATAAAATTTTACCCAACATAATAAAAGTATGATAACCAACGAACCCTTCAAATCAGCGACTATATTATAATAATATACCATTATTTCGTTATACACCCACAGTTAAACACCCACAATAAATAGCAAGTGCATTTGATTTGTGAAAAATAGCAAAATATACCCGCATTTAAAATAGGAAATAATTTTTCACCACGTTCGGCACGGTGCTAGTCAGCTGAAGCTTAGGCATATATTCCGTTACGCAATTTACATGCTAGCACTTTTTCTTATTACGTATTTACAATGCCGTAAGCGTAGATTATACGAACGATGTTTCGGTTGAGCTCATTGGCTTAAAAACGCATATACGTGTAAAAAAAATTCGATGAAAAGTTCTTCAGTTTATGTGTTTAAGAATCCGTTTTCTCGTTGATGATTTTGTCAGGATTGCTTAAATTGTCCTCTTGTCACCGTCTCTTTGCCGGACCAATGGTTTTATTGAACAGAGTATTTGCAATGGCGACTACTGGCGAAAACAACTTTAACGGACAGTCACTAAAAATGCAATTTTAGATTATAAAAAATAAAGTTAGCTTATTTGATAAAAATTGATATAAATTTTAATGATCAATTATACATACCAAACATCAGTAACAGGTTCGGCTTCGTTTCCACTTATGATAAAAAGAGGAAAAAGAATAGCAAACACACAGCCACTAAAAGAGAGTTACATAATTAGTGCATTGAAATATATGTATAACTACTACTTATATGTTCAAGAAATATGTACTAGTTCAAAATTTAAGGGAGAAAAATCTTACTTGACGACATATGAATCTGATAACTGTGTTGCTATTGCCATAGGCATGCCAAATCCTACAAAATAAGGCCAATTGCATTCAATAAATGTTAGCCTTCGATGCAGTTCCCAACCCATATTGAACCATTTGTATTCAAAGGCATAAAGAGCATACAGAAGGCACATATGAATAAGTGCAAGAATTTGACCAACAGGATGTAATGGAACCTTTGATACCAAAACTCCTTGACCTAGAAATAATGCTTGCACCAGTATGCTGAACAACATATCAGCAATAAGTTTGCTAACACTTGATAAGAGCATAGGTCTTCCTTGGCGATATCTGTATGCGCTATCAGCAATGTCCTGTTTTAAACATTTAATAAAATATTTATTTATTTCTCAACATGTTCTTTACTTGAATGAAAAATTTTGTAATCCAAAATGTGCCTTGACACAAAAACTAATTTTCTAAAATAAGACCGCCAATACAAAAAAAAGTATAATTGACTTGAAAATTTTAAATCTTTAAAGAAATCAATTACCTGAAACCACAAGCAATTGACTATTCTACTCAGTAGAAAAATTGGAAGTACCCATATGGTACTAAACACAATTGTTATGAATGGCTGAGCATAAGACCAGACGACCATTCCCATTGTTTGTGATTGTCCAAGCCAATTTAAAGTGGTATTCAGTCCAAGCCTCATACATGGCAATAGTATGTATTCAATAACGCTGACACTAGCGCAGCATACACCAAAGTTGAGAAAACAACACTGGAGCGCTCTCTTAAGCACCTTGGACTCCCTGAAACGGATAAATCCAGTTGATTGTTAAAAAAGTCCACGAGCAACAGAAATAAACAAGCCATTGTCCCTTGAACCTCAGCAAAGTAAATTCAATCTCCATCTGGCAAGATTGTAAACAAAGGTGCTGAGACAAATGGTCAAGAGGCTTTCTTCCTCACCTGTGATGCTTGGAGTACTTTGGACTGTGTCCAACGCTGCTCTCCCGCCTGCGGGGATCCGTCCGCACGGGCGACTTCTTCAGTCTTTCGTTAATCTGCTTGTCCATGGAGAAGAGTACGAGGGCGCCTCGTAAGCTGTCGATCAGGCCCTGGACCACGGCCAGCAGCATGCCCTGCAACACAACACCCAAGGGTTGCTGTTACGAGTACACACACACACACACACGCACACAGAGCGGAGAGGGGAGAAAGAGAGAGTGAATCTCTCTCTCTCCGGGGGGTGCTGGCCGTTGGCCAGAGGAGGTGCATACCTGCGCCACCTCGTCGCGCCCGAAAATACCCCGGGGGCGCGGCTGGGGAGAAACGGAGCTCTTACCTTGATCTGCATCCTGAGGGATGGTTCGCCCAAGCGTCCAGGGGGATGTCAGCTTTGGCAGCGGAGAAAAGGCTTCAATAACAAAGCCGGCAAAGTCAACAACAACAATGACGCTCTTGAGAAAACGGAGCTGTGTCCTGCTGGTTGCAGTAGTCGCGGGCACTGCGCATCTTCCGCGTAGGGGATGCAGGGGCCCCCGGGATGTGCGTGCAGTCGCGCGCGCACCAGGCTCTTGGCGCTGCTGCAGCTGCTACCGACTACGACACTCTCTCGGCGCACTAAGTGTCCCGTACCCCCGTTACTCGGTACGTAAGGGTAGCTGGCAAGCGTCTCAGGGGGGGAGGACGTAGGCCGGATAGGGCAGGTCTACGCCTGGCCTGCCATTGCCTTTGTTCCGGACGACGACGAACACGGCCAGGAGGGAAAGGAACGAGGAGAATCGCGAAGTGGCGCGATCACGCGCTGCCCGCCGACTGCTCTCTCTTTGCCTCACTGCGCTCACTCCCTCTCCGTCTCTTTTGCTCTTTTGGCGTGCGCCGCGCCGTCGCCGCCGCAGCGCCCCTTACTCTGGCCACGCACCGTTGTCCGCTGCGGCCGCGGCCCCTCTATTGCGCGCACTTTGTCCGCACACAAGATGACAAAGTCACTCTAGTAAAGCAGGCAGGCCTATTTACTACCAAAGATATTCTAATACACCAGCCGCGCGATTCTAATCGCCGCGCTACTTATCTCCGTTACGACAAAGCTCCCGCAAGTGTTCTCCAATGTTGGGGAGCGTTCGCACTTTCTCACGGGCAGCGATCGATGCGTTTCAGCGAAATTCTGTACGAGATAATTGAGATTTTTCACTTTTGCAAAATCTCACCTACAATTAACAATTGCCCTGCACGTGCATTTGGAAATCTTCCATCGCTACAAGCTTGTTCATACTTGAAAAGTATGCTTCTTCGGTGTAAACTATATTTATACCTGAGCTCTTATGACTCTTTATTGTCCTATTCCGTGCAGCTGCCCCGTATTTTTATACCTGCTACGCCAACACAATTTTTCAACGTTTCCCTCGTGTAACGAAACTACGCCGGCTGCGGACAAAACGAAATTATTCTAATTTATTGACTTGGCCGGTGTTCTCAATCTCTGCAATAAGCATACAAAACGCTTGCTTTCGACTTGTATTCGCTACGTTCTGGAGCAGCGAAAACTGTGTATCGTCGATGATTTTTTTAATTGCCAAGATATTCGAGCGTAATCCTACATCGTTTCCTCTGCTAACATCGTTCTAAGAAGTTTCTCAACTTATTACATTGATAATTACTATCTACAATACGATGGCAGATTGGTGTTATCCGCTTCTGATACGAGCACACACTTGATCTTTTAACTTTCGCTCGAGCTGTGCGCATTAATAATTTGACCATAAGTCTGTACTTACATAAGTTGTGGATGTAGTATAAGGAATTTTCATTCTTTTAGACATCAAGTTTTGTTATCAGAACCTTTTGTTCGAGGCAAACGTCTTTCCAATATCTAGAAATTAAAATTTTATTGAAATTTTATAATTTTTTTTTTTATAATAAGAATTAAAATAACAAACGATAATTAAATTATGTTTCTCTTTTATAATATAATTAAAACATTTAAAAGAATGTTGACTATTCCAACTTATACAGGCATAACAGATACAAATTCGATTTACTAAATTGATTTATGTTATTTGAATTTGCCGCTTCAAACAAGACGCCATTTACAAGCAACAGCTGATTAACCTATTTTAATGCAGTGTATACATGTGATTTGCGTGAAGCAGAATAAACTGATTTTAAACGCGATCTTTATTTATTTAAAAGTAATCCAACTTTTAAATTTGTAAATGAAACAAACCAAAATCGTGTTAGTTTATTTAAATATGAAAATTATTCACGAAACTGAAAATTTGAATGTTGTATGAACATGTATTAAAGATTTGTTTACAACTTGTCAAAATTTGCTTTTCAGACTTTCATTTCGCGTAAATTTTTTAGTTTAAAAATCGTCAATTGTTAAATTAAAGTGAAAAACTACTCAATTAAAATACAATGGAAGTGTAAGTAAAGATATTGAAATGTATATGGATGATTTCTAATAAACAATTATAATATTAATATTTTCTGTATTAGATTAAAAGAATGCTCAGCTTATCTCAGTAACTATGAAGTATTAGATATACTTCAGAATATAAAATCGAATAAAAAAAGAACAGGACAAAGTCAATTAGCTACAATAACATACCAAACGCTGAGGTATTTGGAGGATACGCCATGCAAAAGGCAAACACCAGAAAAAATCAAAGCATTCTTAACTGCTTTGGAGCCATTCAAACTTACTAAATGTGAAAAATTGACATTATTGAATTTATGTCCAAAAACTCATATTGAAGTACAAGTGGTAAGAAATAAAAATATATTTTTATCAGTTTATTAAAATAATATTTTAGATACTAAAATTATTCAAACTACTGTTTTTATAGATAGTTGAAGAAAGCGAAGACAGGTTGTCAGAAGATGATGTTCAACAATTACTTGATATAATTGCATCGCATCTGGGAGAGGAAGAGCAAAGTGTTGAATAAAGGCAGTATTTGTGAAAAAGAATGTTATGTTTTTGATCTTATTTTTATATACATTAGTTTATATTAAACATGTATCAATATAGGTATTTTATTAAATAAATTTGTGCGAAAGCCATTTGAGCCAGTCAATTATCTCTTCTGGTCACCCAGATCATCTATCAAATCCTCATCAATCTAAAAATAAAATATTTCAAATTAAATTATATAAAACCATTAGATTTGAAAAAGTAAAAGCTGTAGAAATAATATGTATTACCTGAGGCCATTTTTCTGGAATGACATCAAAAAGGTCATCCTTTACATCACCTTGTATCACAATTTCATCTTCACCAGTAACGCTTGATCCACAGGCAAACCTACTGCCAAAGAACTTTGCAGCCACTTTTAAGTCGATATCTAATAAAAAATTAGTAATTAAAATTATTATTAAATAACTAAAAAACAAACACATTCGAAAAATTTAAAAGTTAATAAATTTTATATAATTTGATTTTATATTTACCAAATGTACTAAGTCCTTGTACAACGGTGACAGATTTTTTCTTTCCCCTTGGTGCTCTGGAAACTGTGACTAATTTTTGCACCTCCTCTTTTTTCTTTGTCTTAAGCATGCCTTTTCCTCCTCTCTTTTGACGTTTCTTTTCATCTTCTGTACCAGCAGCTTCAGGACTTGCATCATCAACTTAAAAGAGTAAATAAAATGATTAAAGGATGTACCAGAAAAAAGGAGAAAATAAAATCAAGTAAAATCCATCTACATATGTTTACCTAGTTTTACTTTTTCAAACTCAGACGGCAAGTTCTTTTCTAACCATTCTTTGCACTTTGGATAATCAGGATAATATTCGCAGTACTGTATTGTAAAATAAAATAAAAATTAATAAATAAAACGAAAATTTATTATTATAATAATTAAATCACAATAAATTAGTTGTATAATGTATCAGAATCCATTGGTTTTCTGATGGTAATTTCAAGTAAATAAACACTTGGAACATGAACTTACCTCAATTGGAAGGGAGCAATTACCGCAATATTGTACTTTAACTGGATAAACGACATTTGGATCGGGTCCTATACGTAATTCGGGTTGTTTTTCCTCTTCAGCTGACATTTCAATATTTAACCTTTGCCAACTCGGAAGAAATCAAGGAACTTGATGATATGACCTTTGAAAAAATACGTTCTACTGTTAAATATTCTCAAGCTGCTAAAGTCGAGAGAAAAAATGTCGTATTTTCAATTGAATTTTCGTGAAAAGCCTACTTACAATTTATTTTTAATTTAATTTCGAGGTTAGGGATGGAGTTTATATACCACCCCCTCCAAAAGGCCGACTAGGCTCCGGACTCCGGATTTAATTTGTTCGGAGTCCGCAAGTAGCGCTATTTTGCATTCTAAAGCGAGGGAAGGCAAGTTATTATTTGAATGAACGTATTAGCTTTACTACAAAATATCTTTGTCGAGATGTAATGACAATTTGTAAACTCGTAATATCCATTTTCATCCAGCATTTTATTGAAATCTTGTAAATCTCAAACTCCAATGTATAAAGCGCATCGGTTCGAATATTAATTAACAAAAGAATAAAATGAAACAAAACAAAACAGAGAAGTGGTTGAAATAAAAGAAATCGTTGACAAGTTAGGAATTTTGTCCAAACAGCAAAGAATGAATATTAAAAAATGTAGTAAAGTTTCAATATATTCATACGCGAGGATAAACGTATTAAACGATTTTCTTTGTGATACACGTTATTTCATACAAATAATTAAAATAATGAATATTAGTTGTTTTAGATTATTTCTAGAACTGAAATTAAAACTTTTAAACAAGATAGGAGCTTTGAATAAACGCTCACGGCAATACTCCAAGTTCTCCTCTCCATTTTAAGATGCAAAATATTGATCAACATTTCTCCGAAAACTAGAAAAACAACGCAGCAGTCTATACAATCTCGATTTAAAAGCTCTCCCACGAACGGCGTTTGATGTTTTGAGCATTTTACGAGAATTCAAGTAAATTTTCGAAGAAAGCGCAGGCGCGGTCGCGCCTCCACTCTCCGTAATCAACGACCAATCGAGCGTCGCCCAGCAGAGGGGCCAGGCAGAATCGGCGCAGCGGCATACGAGGCACGTGGTCTCCTCGTCGGCGGCTTTCCTCCGTTTCTTTATTTCCGAATTTCCACCAGGGCCTCATCGTCGTCGGATTCAACGATTCCCACGAGCATCGGCATCGTCATCCGGAGACGATAAAAGTCCTGACATCCCAATCAAAGCCGTCGCTGCCGCTGAAGCATCGTCGGCTCGAGCAAGCGAAGAAGCGGTGAGCAGAAGCATTAGGAGGGGAGCGCCGCCGCTCCGCGGACAACAGAGAAGAGGAGAGGGTGAACACGGGCCGCCACGCGCGCGTCAGAGCAAGAGAGAAAGCGAGTGGGAGAGAGAGAGAGAGAAGGCGAGATATCGCATCGGAGCAGCAGCAGCAGCAGCATAATTTTCTCGAGTCTCGTCGGCCGCGCGCTGTTACGTATTACCGCGAGTAGTCGAGGCGCGTGCTCCCGAGAGTGTGCTCCCCGAGGACTCGAAGCAGGACAGGCCTCCTCGTCGCCGTCGTCGCGTGTATCCAGTCACGGGAAAGCTCCGAATCCGGATTCTCCGAGGCCGCTGCTCTCGTTCCCCGGCTATCGGCGTGCTGCCCTTGCAGGCCTCCCCTGGTGCTATCCCGCGTGTGTCCTTCGCGAGCGTCTCTCTCGGTGCTGCTGTCGATCCCAAGTGTGCACCCAAGGCCCGACGCCGGAAACGTGGACCCGAAGACGCCGCCAGTCACGAACAGGAGCGAGGACGAGGGCGGAGGATAGAGAAGGCGAACGAGCAGGAGGAGAGCCTCCGCCGAGCTTTCGAAGCGAGAGAGGAGGTAGCGCAAAGCGGAGCAGCAGCAGCGAGCCTGCACCCGGCGGACTAGGAGAGCTTTGAGAGGGCGGCATGGCACTGGGCTCGCAGGTCGAGGCTCCGCGCGACGAGACGGGCAGCGTCAAGGCCCAGCCGCAGCAGCAGGCCCTGCCCAACGGCAACGCCAGTACAGCCGGCCCCGAAGAGGAGCCTCCTCAGTCCGGTGAGTTCGCACTTTCGTTATGCCCCTCTCTTCATCGGACACCTCCTCCTCCTCCTCTCCCTTCCCAGCTCCCGCCGCCTCCTCCTTCTACTGCCTCAGCGAGGCGGGAGCTGCTAGCGGCATCGTCTGCTCCCATTAATAAGGCGGCCGCGAGCCGCGGCGATTCGAGGCCACGAGGCCGGGCTATTTCGGCGGTGCTATCGCGCGCCCGCGCCAACCCGCATAGGCCTCTGCCGCCGCTCTCAAAAGAGAGACGTCTCTCTGTAAAGATACCGACGACGACGTCGACCTCGACAGCGACGAAGAGGTTGTCGCCGACACCGCTGAGAGAGGTTAAGGGCGCTGAGAAAGAGAGAGAGAGAGAGAGAGCACGAGAGAGCCGCGCGCGTCGCCGATGTGCCCCCGGAGTTCGGCGTTACGTAACGCCGGCTTTGAAAAAGTCGATAAAGCGCGGCAAAGCGCAACATCGGCACGCGCTCGCCGGTCCCCGTTCGAATGCGCCTCCCTTACCACCCTCCCTTTACTTGGCGTCCACAACCGGAGCGACGGGGTTGCACCACGTTGGACGTTTGGAGGGGGTGCGTTAGCCTCGTACGGCTGATTGTTTACCCGCGGACCACCGGGGAGCATTGGGTCTCTCAGGCGCATCGTGGTACAGGCCCCCGTGCAGAGGAGCTTACGTAACGAGCGCGGCGCGGGTGTGCGTGTATGCGCGCGCACGCGGTCCTCCTCATCATCATCTACAGAGAGAGAGAGAGCCGGCAGTTCACGAAACTCGTGAAAGATCTAGGAAGTCGTGATATTCGTGTGTGTGTGTATTGCTGACAGATAAGGGACGCGGTTATTTTGGAGTTTTCGAAAGCGTGTACCTCTTGGGAAAACTACTCGCCGCGGGAGAGCGATGTCTCTTTCTCTCAGCGATAATTGCATAATTTGCCGGTTAGCTGGATATCCTCGCACACACTCGGTGCTCTTTTTCATCTCGCGTGACTGCTACCCGTGTGCTCTTCGCGCTTGTCTGGACTCGAAATTGGCTGGGCTTTACGAGCACGTGCGGCTCGTGGGTTTAAATTTACGAGCGTTTCGATGCGGATGCTAGAGAGAGGGACACACGAGAATAAGCTTCGTACAAGATTTTTACGCGTACACGGCTCTCCGGGTCGGGTGCAAAGTCTCTCGAGTGCGCTTCTGCTGGTAGAGTTAGATTTTTAGATTTCACGCGGTGCGAGGGGGGGAGGTGGAGTCGAGGGGGGGAAGGGGGTAACTAAACCGACGGAGAATTTTTGGCACGCTGACTCTCTATTTCTTTTTCTCTCTCTCTCTCTACCTCGCTCTTTTACTTGGGCACCACGTGAATGGGACGATTATGAAACTATTCTAGTGTTATTTGTAGAATGTTCAATGGACGTTGACGTTGGAGGCTCGAAGACGCGATTGGTACCTCTATGAAATTCAGCGTTTTGCCTTTTTTATCTTAATAGCTTGCCTTGTCCCATGCGATACGGCCTTCTCGACTAAAGTTTCCGATTTCAATAATCATCGGGCCTGATTAAACTTCGGATCGAATGTTTAATGATAAGTTTCGATCGTATGTCATGCAGCACTGATAACGATTTTAAGGATCGTACATAATGATTCTCATGCGATAATTCGTACTCGTCGTCGAATTACTTTGGAAAATTCGATGAAACCAGGAAATCGTTAATTTGTCTGTAACAATTTAGTAATCGCTTTTTTAATGAGCTATCAGTTAAAATATTTAGTTGTTACATAAAAATGAAGGTTCTGTTAATCGAGTCATTTTCTGTATAATATACGTATATATCTTTCAGACCGTTTTTTTTTTATACAAAAGTATACGTAGTTATTTTTTTTAAAGCGGCAGAATCTTATTACACTTAATGATGCTCATCGGAAATGTACATAAGTTACGTATAAACGAACGGTAAAAAACCGTTTAAAATTTCTCAAGTTTACGCAAGATATTCGCACACTGGTCTTATTTTAAAGTCATTAACACTGACATTTTGAAACGTCCAAATGTGTACACGAGCTTTTAGCTTCTCTTTTACAAAGAAAAAAGAATACGCGTATATGATTACTTATATAAAATAAAATAAAAACTGAATGTTTATAAAAGAACAAAAAAAATCATACGTCGCGCGTGTTAAGGTTACGTAAATTATAAATAAAAAAAAGTACAGTTTAATCAAAATAACGAAGTTAGCGCAATTATTCGCGCATAATAAAGCATAAAGCTGCGCTCAATGAAAACTGTGTCGTGCATTCACGCAATTGTCGGCAATCCTCTATCGCACGCTTTTATTTCGCCCGTCGCTCTCCCTCGCGATTACGAAAATTACCAAAACATTATCCATCGAAAAATCAGCGTGCAAAATTTTCCATAAAATCACTTTCTCAGCTCGCTAACCGGATAATGCCTTTATCGATAAATAAAATATGTTCGACCAAAGTTCCTCGCTCGAAAAAATAAAAAAAAAAAGCATAAAAAGAAATGCCAAATAGATCAGACAGCGCTTATCAGCCGAACGAACCCCGTGGCAATAATAATCATCATCGCTGCTGTGTGTGCTCGACCGCGTCCGGCATATACTGAGCTTCGATCAAACACCAGATTACCCCAGCCCTCCCACTACCTTATCACCTCTATGTACCCCCCAGTGTAATACGCACACGTGCAATCGACGTATTGCATCGACCCACGTGTGTCCAAAAATTGCCGCAGCTTACAGGCGGTGAGCCCGCGATTGCATCATGCGTGCGTGCCAGAGCTCTTACTCCCTCTCTCTCTCTCTCTCTCTCTCTCTTTCTCCGTTTACACACCGTGCTTTTATCCTCGTCTCTTGCGAGCACGAGAGCATGGATTAATTACGTCTCATGTGCGCTAGCCACTGCTCTCTCTTTCTCTCTCGTGCCTCCCTCTAATTGACAAAGCGACCAGTATGCCTCTCTCTCTCTTTTTCTCTTTGCTTCACGTCGGTCTTGATTTGTCGCTTTCGTCGAGAGAGAGAGAGAGAGAGAGCTTTTACCCAGGCGCCGCTATATCTCCCGGCCATCGGGTCTCCGAGAGGCCTGCCTTGTGCATTGCGGACTTGTCGTCTGAGAAAACGAAACGCGATTAATAACGAATTCGTATGTGCATGTACCACCGCTCAAATTTATATCCTCCCCCACGCGCCTGTGTAATATTACTCAGCGAGCTGTACAATTAATTAACCGATAAGGTTTAAGTCAACCAAACCTAATCGCTTATTAAGCTCACATTAATCCAACTTAATCACGCAATATTACTGAAAAAAATAAAATGACGAGCGGCAAAGTGATCGTAGAGCATAGATACAGCCGTGGCGAAAAGTCACTTTTCTTAGCCAGACAGTAAAAGCTGCGGTCGTAGCCGAGCTCGCCACCGCGACGAAGGGGGTGTAGAAAGACTCGACAATCGATATCGACGCGCTTGGACGCGTACATATGCACGCGAAAGAGAGAGAGAGAGCTAAAGGGTACTTCCCTTGTGGTGCTCAAGTGGCCGGCTCGAATTTCTCGTCGCGGCTGGCATGTATAAAGACGCTGGCTGTCGCCATGTACAAGCGCGATAAAGTTGGCTCGCGCGTATAGGAAATTCAAAAGCGCCGAGAGATGCTCGTTCGAGATTGCGATTGATCGCTTTGCGCGCGCGCCGAGAGGAAATAGCGGGATGATTTGTAAAGAGCTCTGGGGAGAGTTGTTAGTGTGCTGTATAAGTGTTAATGAATTTCGAATAGTTTGATGTACGTGTTGTTTAAAAGTTGTGCAGCTCGACGTTTCAGGGTATATTCGTTTTATAACAAAAGATGCAAAATTCAATTTCGCGATGTAATTGAACGTAGAATTTATGATACGCTGAGTGCATTTGTAATAAGCTGTATATGCACAGAATTTTAATGAGAATTTCCTTATAAAACTACAACTGCCGAGTGTGTACGTACACGCAGAACGAAGTTATAAGCCTTTCACGCCTCTCGATTTATTACCTAATCGCTACTTAGCCTGAAACACAATTCGAATAATTTATATCATTGTTTAACAGTATACAGGCCTACTTAGCGTCCTCGTTTCGTCGCGACGCGCACGTGCGCAACTCGGCGCGGGTTTATATAGCTGAAACTTTTCGCCAATGTCAATAACCTCTGTCTCTCCGGGGGCGGCGCGCATCTCTTTCCCCCAATCTCGGGCGCCTCCAAAAAATCCTTTGCAAACGCGCTGAAACGTGCCTCCGCTATTCGCATCAGCTACTGGCGCTGCTGCGGTGGCTAATTACCCGACGACGACGACGTTCGTTCACCCAAGTCGTCACACATACTAGAGAGAGAGAGAGAGAGAAAGAGAGAGATCTCCGGCCGTTTTAGAATCACGCGCGCGCGTCTCCCGCCTTGACCTCTCTCGCGGTACCAGGCGCGCGCTCGTCTAATTCGCGCTCCCTTAGCATCTCTCCGTATACACGCTCCCCCCTCCTCGTACGCGCGTGTGTCTGCCTCCGACTCGTGCTTTTTATTTCGTCTGCGGCATTTCCGTCTCCTCAAGAGAGGGAGAGCAGCACGCGGCACATGATGTAAAACAAGTTGCTCTGCAATTGATCCATATCTCTCTCTCTTACTTGGATTATTGTTCTGCTGATCGATTTGTTTGCCGCGTGCATATACCGCGTGTGTCTCTCTCGGCCGCACCCAGCTAACATATGCCGGCTGGTTCTTTTAATTACGCGCATCGAGCTATATACTTGGTGACGACTCGCCGACCCTGAGCGACTTTTCCTTATCTAGTCCGTTTCCAGACTCCCCCCCTGGCTTTCAAGATCATCCGAAACTGCACACATTTCACTTCGATCGATCTTACTTAATCGGCACTCGTTACTTTTAATGACGTCGCTTAATTGCGGCAGCGGAGAGAGAAAAAAAATTTAAATGAATAAAATCACAAAAATCGATGTATGTTAGTTAGAGAGTAAGAAATAATAAAGTAAAAAAAGAAGACGCATCGCTCGGCTCGAGCCGGCCGAACACAATGGCAAATAAAGAAGAAGGAACAGCGATAATGGAGAGGTTATCGGCACTCGCTCGCTCGTCGGCGTTGTCTTTTTTTTTTACTCTCTTTCTTTTTCTTTCTTTTGCTCTCGCGGTATACTCGCCATAGTTAGGAGCGAGAAAGAGAGAGAGAGAGAGAGAGCGTGCTATCTCGTTCTCTCTCTCTCTCTCTCTCACTCTCGAGCGCGCACATTGTTTTGCAAGCTGCGCCGCTGAGCAATCGCGGGATGAGCCGCTATACTTCGATTATCGTTCTTACGGGAGGCTGTCTGTATATAGATTGATTATCGAGACTCTGCTACCCTCGATATTATTTCATTTGTTTATTGAGTTTCGAATGTTCAAGTTTTTTTTGATAAATCGTTATGGTGGTTCTAACGGTCGTCCAAGGAGTTTTCAATCATTTTTTATTTTTGGTCGTAATCGGGATCTATTAATGTTCAAACGTTATTCCAACGTTGCAACAATAATATTTACGCGCACTATCAAACGGTTTGTCTCTGTATCTTAAACATAACTTAACATACATTTAGACTGTAGGGTACCAAGGCTACCACTGCCTAATCTCCAGGAAATCTTTATCTCTCTATCGTCGTGTAAGCTATATATCGTGAAAGCTAAGCTTAGTACCTCCAAGACTCTCACGATCCCGATATATTCCAATCTCGCCTTACGTCTACTTATCGCTGTTCCAACATTTCTGGCCGGACTCTCAAACGGCTCGTCTAATCTACAGACGAAAAGAAAACGTCACCTATAATATCAATTTTTCCGAAAAAAAAAAAAACAATAACGTAAGTTTATAAAAAGTCACGTCAGCTTTACAGAGCCTTACAACTGACGATCCGATCAAACGTCCCAATCGAGAGCGTCATCAGCGAGGGGATGGATGTCAGCGACACGGGGGCGCGCAGAGTAAGAGAGACTGTGAAGCCGTCAGAGAGGCGTGAAGATCGATGGAAATAGTCCGGCATTTCGAGAGTGCGCTACTATTTACATTGCCGTTTATTTATAAAGCCGAGCGCAGCCGAGCGCAGGCAGCAGTATAGCTCTGCAGTCGGTATAGCAAGAGGGGAGAGGGGAAAGGCATGCGGGAAAAACGAGACTCCTTTTGCTCCTTCGAGCGCGAGACGAAACGAGAGATCCTGGGCGGGCGAGCGCGAAAGCCCATACGACGCTTTCATCTCTGCACGCGTGTGTACGGGCATGGCGTTCAATTAGGCCTCTCACTCTCGCCCGGCGAGAGCTTAGCTCGGCTTTGGCTCGCTCTTGTCGAGATGCAGTTTCATCATCTAGGCAGCCCAGTTCTTTATTGAACCTGACTTTCATCACCCTTTGCACGCGCTGCAGAGCTTGTCCTGAGCCGTGTTTTTCTAATGGCCCCTCTCTCGGACGAATCAAATTATACTCGTCGTAATGTAATTGTCGGATTTGCTTTATTTTTATGGCAACGCAAAATTTATATACGAGATGTTTTGTTGGAGCGGCGGCCAAAAGATTATACGTATAAAAATGTATCGTTTGTCATGCAATGAACAACCGATGACTCAACACGACAGCATGCGATGATAAAAAAATGTGGCAATTAAAATATGAAGAAAAAAAAATGAAATATGTTTACAGTTCCAGTGGCAAAACAAAATGGAAAAGAGCCCGGCAACGCGAGCAACTCGATCGAGAACGTGCTGGAGAAGGGCGAGGTCGAAGCCACCAAAGAGGGCGAGAAAGAAAAGAACAAAGACGAGTCAAAGAGTGAAAATGAAAAGGAGAACGACGAGGACAAGGAGAAGGACAAGGAGTCCGGCAACGATCAAGAGGTCGTCTTTATCCAGGACATGGGCTTTACCGTGAAAATCGTCAGTCCCGGGGCCGAGCCCTTCGACATTCAAGTGTCGAGTATGGAGCTCGTTCAGGTTGGTCCCTCAAATTACATTAGCTCGTTGTAGAATGGAAAGGTTGAAAACTCGTTGGCTACCCGCAGGAGATCCACCAGCTGCTGATGGACCGGGAGGACACGTGTCACCGGACGTGCTTCTCGCTGCAGCTCGACGGCAACACGCTCGACAACTTCGCCGAGCTGAAGAACATCGAGGGCCTGAAGGAGGGCTCGGTGATCAGGGTCGTCGAGGAGCCGTACACGATGCGCGAGGCCCGCATCCACGTGCGGCACGTGCGCGACCTCCTCAAGTCCGTCGACCCGGCGGACGCGTACAACGGGGTCGAGTGCAGCAGCCTCTCCTTCCTCAACGTCGTCACGAACGGCGACATCCTCGAGAAGAAGAAGTCCCGGGCGGACTCGGTCGACTGCACGCCCCCGGACTACATAATACCGGGCTGCAAGGACCGGCCGCTCCTCCCGCTCCAGCCCCAGGCCAAGGAGCAGCGCTGTCCCCCCTGCCTCAAGGTCCTCACGACCTCCGGCTGGAATCCGCCCCCGGGCTACCGCAAGCTCCACGGCGACCTCATGTACCTCCACGTCGTCACGCTCGAGGACAAGCACTACTACCTCACCGCCTGCGCACGCGGCTTCTTCGTCAACCAGTCGAGCAAGGAGACATTCAATCCCAAGCCCGCAGCCCCGAGCCACCTCTGCCACAGCCTCATCGAGCTACTCAACCAGCTCAGTCCGGCCTTCAAGCGCGGCTTCGCTGCCATGCAGCGCAAGCGCACCCAGAGACACCCGTTCGAGCGCGTCGCCACGCCGTACCAGCTCTACGCCTGGTGCGCCCCGCAGATCGAGCACACCATCGACGCCATACGCGCCGAGGACACCTTCTCCTCCAAGCTCGGCTACGAGGAGCACATTCCCGGGCAGACGCGCGACTGGAACGAGGAGCTCCAGACCACGAGGGAGCTGCCACGTAAGAACCTGCCCGAACGCCTGCTCAGGGAGCGGGCGATTTTCAAGGTGAGTCGTGTACCTCGATTGAAACCGGTAGTATACCGAAGCTCCACTCCATGGATTTAGATTTTTAAACGATATGGTTTTTATGGGGGCATTAGGTGCACAGTGATTTCGTCGCGGCGGCGACGCGAGGCGCAGTGGCTGTGATCGACGGCAACGTCATGGCCATCAACCCCGGCGAAGAGCCCAAGATGCAGATGTTCATCTGGAACAACATATTCTTCTCGCTCGGCTTCGACGTGCGCGATCATTACAAGGAGCTCGGAGGCGACGCCGCGGCTTTCGTCGCGCCTCGCAACGATCTCCAGGGTGTCAGGGTGTACGCGGCCGTCGACCTACCCGGTCTTTACACTCTTGGCACTGTTGTTATCGATTACAGGTCGGTTATTTTTTTCAATTGGGTAAGGTTTGACGAGTGAGTAACAATTTTGTCAATAAGGAAATGTTTTTTTTTTACAGGGGCTATCGCGTTACGGCGCAATCGATTATTCCAGGAATTTTGGAACGAGAACAAGAACAGTCGGTTGTTTACGGCTCCATTGATTTTGGAAAGACCGTCCTTACTCATCCAAAATATCTTGAACTGGTAAATAGAATTGTTACATTATTTTCGCAACTTTTTAAAAGGCAATTTTCTAATCGTATTATTTTATTAGCTAAACAAAGCCGGCCAGCAGCTCAAAATTCTTCCGCACAAAGTTATCAATGATGCAGGTGAGGAGATCGAACTTTGCAGTAGCGTTGAGTGCAAGGGTATTATCGGCAACGATTCACGTCACTACGTTCTCGATCTCTTGCGAACGTTTCCTCCTGATGTCAATTTTTTGAAACGTGAGTAACGTTTAAAATTTTGTATTTTTGTAAATACACAATTTTCTTGTTTAACGAATTAACGGTTTTTTTTCTGGTTACTTATTGACAGTCGACGGCGTTGAATTGAGCAAAGAGGCACGAGCCCTCGGCTTCCCGGTCGAGCATAAGCACAAACTAGCTTGTCTCCGACAAGAGTTAATCGATTCGTTCGTAGATACGAGATACGTTCAATTTATTCAGCACGCAGCGGTGCATTTGCAGCAGCTTACGTCAGCGAAGCAGGCTCAAAAGGAAAAAGAAAGCAGCGCGAAAGTAAGAGCTTTTCCAAGAACAAACGGCCGATTTTACAAGAAGCACACATTAATAAGTTTGTGTTTGTAGGAAGAGAAAAAGGAGGAGAAAAAAGAGGAACAGAAAGAAAGCAATGCGATTGTCGATAGCAATAAAGAAGTTTCTACTCAGTCTTCGATTGAGGCTGACGAAGCCAAAAAAATTGTTGAGAGCATTACCGACTCGATAACTGGCGGCGAGAAGCAAGAATGTATGAGAACTTCAGTCTTAATTTAAAGAACGTTTTTGTTAAGAAATGTCTTATTTTATGTGCACTTGCTTTTTTGTTCGCAGTGGAAGAAAGTACAAAAGAAATAGTGCGCAAGGCGGCCGCTGCAGTCGGCAGCCTGCGCGAAACGGAGTTCGACGTTAAATTCAATCCAGATGTTTTTTCACCTGGCGTGCAACATCCGGATTCCAATGGACCAGCTTTGAAGAAGCAAAAACAGCTCGTCATAGACGCAGCAGACTTTTTATTAACCGTCCAACTTCCAACATTTGTAAATTATTTTTAATCTCTTTGCTAATAAATTTAAAAATTTTGCAAATCATTAACAATCAATAAATATTTCAGATTCGCGAATGTTTGGACCATACACCAGCTGCCATGGATGGCACAACTTTAGTAGAAGCTTTACACGGCAGAGGAATCAATGTTCGATATCTCGGTAAACTAGCAGCTATGCTGGCAGCTGTTCCTCATTTACAGTATCTTCATCGTATTGCCGTTTCGGAATTGCTTCTCAGATCGGCTAAACATATTTTTACTTCCTATATGCAGGTACGGTCTCGAAAAAAACATTTATTGACCGTGTAAGATTTTTTTTATTAAAAATTGTAAATTTCAGGGTGCTGAATTAATGAGCTTATCTGCTGCCATAAGTCATTTTCTAAACTGTTTCCTATCATCGGCACAAGTTATTCACCCCCAACAGAACCTTGAAGAGTTACAGAGTAAGACTGCAAAGCGTCGCAACAAGAGAAAAGGCCGTAACAACGGACCTTCGCAGTCCGAAGTTGAATGGGCATCTCTGACATCAAAATCGTTGTGGCAACAAATAAAGGCCGACTTAAAGTGTTATTATGATTGGGAATGCCCGACGCCAGAATCTCTAGATGCGACGATTGACCATTTCCATTTACAAAAGATTTCATTGTTACGCGCTTTCTCCGTAAAGACGGGCATTCAGATTTTACTCCGCGAATACAACTTTGAAAATAAGAATCGCGCTACGTTCTTTGAGGAGGACATCCTCAACATTTTCCCAGTTGTCAAACATATTAATCCAAGGGTCAGATTTTATTTTTTTTTTCGTTATGCAGTGTATTTAAACTTAATTACTATTTTTTATATCTTCATTTATTTACCAATAGGCAAGTGATGCTTACAATTTCTACACAACCGGTCAAAACAAAATTCAGCAAGGTTATTTGAAGGATGGTTATGAGCTTATCAATGAGGCTCTCAATTTGCTGAACAATGTTTACGGTGCTATGCATCCTGAAATCGCACAATGCCTGCGTATGCTCGCGAGACTGAACTATATCATGGGTGATCATGCAGAAGCTCTTGCGACTCAACAAAAAGCCGTCCTTATGTCGGAACGAGTAAATGGCATCGATCATCCTTACACAATAACTGAATATGTAAGTTACATGTTTCTTCATAATGTCTGTTTTAAAAATGGATCAGTGCAATTAAAATTGACTTATTCTTCTTAGATTCACATGGCCTTATATTCGTTTGCAAACGGTCAAGTTTCTGCGTCTCTCAGACTTCTATACAGAGCCAGATATTTAGCTTTACTCGTATGCGGCGAAGATCACCCCGAAGTTGCACTATTGGATGTAAGCATAACTTCAACTCTCAACAACTTCTCGTCTCAATATTTTTTATATAATTAATCGTAAATTTTTCAGAGTAATATTTCATTAATTTTGCACGCGGTTGGCGAATACGAGTTGTCGTTGCGTTTCTTGGAGCACGCGCTGTCGCTGAATCTACGCTATCACGGGCCGCGCTCGCTAAAGGTTGCAGTGTCGTATCACCTGGTTGCGCGTACTCAGTCGTGCATGGGCGATTTTCGAGCCGCGCTCAACAACGAGAAGGAGACGTATGCAATTTACAAACAGCAATTGGGTGAGGAGCATGAAAAGACGAAGGAAAGCAGTGATTGCCTCCGCCATTTGACTCAGCAAGCGGTAGTGCTGCAGAAAAAGATGAACGAAATCTACACGGGGAAAACCGGCGTTAGTCTGCCTCCCATCCAGATCCAGCCACCAAGCATGGGCAGCGTTCTAGACATGCTTAACGTCATCAACGGCATCCTTTTTGTGCAGATCAGCCAGCAAGACATTGAGAACTTTAAGGCGGAAATGACAAAACGCCAGCCTCCACAGGCTGGTGACGCGCTCGAGGCAATTAATGGTATACCGGCTAGTACGGCTATTGAGGATAAAAAGGAATCGGTTGTCGCAGCCAAAAGCTGAGCACTGTGTCTTTGGGCTCGCACCAATCGCTGCCACTTTTATCACGACTTTTTAACGAACGTACATCCTAGTCTTTCTAAGTAGGGAGCTTGCACCGATAAACTTTACACTTGCTTAATCGTTTTTCGCCGATGCGTGAACTATTGAGACTTTGTTTTTCTGCAAAAACTTTTTTATTTTCAAACGTTAACGATCAAATAAATTTATTCAGTACACTTATCTTAAGCGGACGAAAATGATGCTTTTACACTTGAAATTATTCAAAAGTAGAGCAGTATCGGTTTTTCTTGATAGGAAAGTATCAGCTAAGATCAAAATTAATTTTTTGCATTGTTCCCTATCATGTAATGATAAGCGTAAGAGATGAGCAACAGTGGTTTGATTATAAGCAAGAAAAGGAGTAGATAGTTTTTGGAAGCGACGTAAGGGCGTTGAAAGTTCTGCCTATAGGAGTTTTTAATAAATTACGTACATGCTTTTGTTATCAAAGACAAATATTGCTAGGTGTACGTAATAAGCAAGTGCCACGCTACGAAAAAGAAAGCGACATTACTAAGTAATTTTTGAAAGAATGTGAAATGTTGAGGTAGAAGTTACAAGGGTTTCGCATTTCCTATTTTGACTAGAAAACTTTGGATTATGTAAAATTTGAAAAACATTTTTGTAATCTGCACATCAATTTTAAATCTGCATATATTATGTGATCTTTCTGTTTTCTTATATTTAACTCTTTTACAGACATATTTTATAAATAAGTAAAGACAATAATTTATGCACGATAATTCTAGTTTTCTAGCCAAAGCCCTCTACAAAATGTAAAAATATTAATTAAAAGACACTAATTACATTATGTTACATTTCTAAACGAAATATTTTGATTAATTGTCTATAATTCAGCTGTTAAAAATGGTTCTTTTATGCAAAGGTGCTTATAAACTTTTTATTGGATCTTAAAATTTGTAATGTTAATTGTTTTTAAATAGAAATATACAGAGAGGTTACTACATAATAGTACACGCAAACAACCGTAATAATATCGTATATAAGTAGACTTTTGTTATTTTTACAGAGCAAATGAAACTCACGTGATTCTTGCATTAAATAAAATCCTTACGGTAGATGACGGCAAATGAAGCTTTCACACACGTTTTAAAAAATTTTCTTTTTATTTAAAATTTTTATATTGGTAAAGTAGTGTATATGAACAACTATGTACAAAAATGAAACAATGCAGGTTACTTAACTATTATTTA
Organism: Anagyrus pseudococci; assembly: GCA_030522585.1. Lineage (NCBI taxonomy): Eukaryota > Metazoa > Arthropoda > Insecta > Hymenoptera > Encyrtidae > Anagyrus > Anagyrus pseudococci. The sequence continues at coordinate 14,615 of JAPYYQ010000552.1, read as the reverse complement.
AAATAATTCGTTGGACATCTTCAAGTTTTTGTAATATTGTTGAAAATATTACACAATAAAGACTGTACTTCTGAATAACTTCTTATTCAAGTGATTGAAGTGAAGTTGAAAATTTTAAATTGTTATTAAAGTACATTTATAGCAAATGTAGAGATATTGATAATTGAACAATTATATATAATATCAATTTCCTTTAATTTGCAAAACAGTAATTAAATTAAATTGTTTGCAAATTCTCATTTGCATCATTATATAAATAATAATAGAAAAATTAATAGAAAACTGCATTTATGCCGTTATCAATTTTTTCTTTCAAATAATTTTAAACAAAATTTATTAAAATTAGTCTCAAAACAAAGTTATAGTTTTAATTTGTTAATTTGTTTTAAGATTCGCTGTAATTCGAACTTTATATACTACTACCTAATGATAAAGAAAAAATGAAACACCAAAGTGCTTCCTTCATCTATCAGTTGAATTTATCGTATGCGTGGTGTAAGGTGAATCAAAGTTTTTTGTTCCTCATCGGGAGCTAGGGTAGTTGTTTCAATTGTTAATGTTAATCATAAACATGTTTGCGATTTTGTAGGGAACGTTTGATTCTGAATAGGTTTCTTTTTCTACTATTATCAACGTAATCTAGACTTGAATGAAATAAAACAATAAGGTTACTGTAGTTAAATCGCTATGAAGAAAGTTGTTTTATAAAGAAAGGAAAACCAAATAAAAGCAAGCGAAAAGTTACTTCAGATTTCTGTTACAACAGTAGTGTTCAGTTTAGAAGATAAGAATTGTACTGTAAGTAGTAGTAGAGTTGATAAGATTATTGTTACCAAAATGTTAATCTCCTTATTACGCACGCTTCGTTAAAAATTTAAAGGTACCGTGAATGTTAGTCATAAAACTCAAAGTCAACTGCAAATATAATCGAATTGCCATCAAGCTTTAGCTTACATCGTTACAAAGAGCATTCTGGATGTATGGAAATGGCAAAGAAAAATTGAGTGTTGCCATCTTTGAAAGAAGTTTAAATTGTCAATTAATCTATTAAGCTTTACAATGAATAATTTCTTTCTTTTTTTCTTTTCATTTTTTATCTGTCAAAATAGCATTGGTTATTAAAATGCGATAAAACTTATAAATAAGAGGTGTTAAAAAATTTAGTTTTCCTAAGAAAAGGAAATAATTACAGTACACCATTGTTTTCCTTTTATGTTTGTTATATTAAATGCTGTATTGCACTTGTTAGTGAACATTGTACCATACAAATGATATTAGCGGGTAAGGATTAACTATAAATAAAATTAAGTACCATGATTTACATATATCATCTGTTATGTAATTTGGTAAAAAAGACCTCATTAAATAAACCATTTTATATGCAAAATTACAATTTGTGTCTAACATGTTTTACTTTCCTCTTCTTTCTTCATTTTCTTTTTTTTTCTTTTCTTTTTGCTTGGCTTACTCGGTTGCTGCTTGTGAAAGAATTCCCGAATATTTAGTTTATTGACTAGAAATTGTCGTAAAGTTTCAAGACTGAGTTTTCCACCTGTGCCACTTTCATATAACATACAAATCCGGAGCATTTTTTTGTGATTGTCGTCCGCTTCTTCTTCACTGTCATTTTCTTCGTTTTCATTTTCATCGTCTTCTTCGCCTCTTTCCCCGACAAGTAATGTACAAACTAAAATAGGCTCTCCATTTACGACCGATTTTTCTTGAATTTCCGAAGATTCTGATTCAATACTTTTTAACTCTTCAGTTTCTTCGTGTGTTTCGCTATCTTCTTCCATTTTTTGTTTTTTAAGAGCTTCGTTACGCATTGCCATGCGTCGTTTTCTTCTTGAATGAGTCCAAGTGTCTGCAAAACCTGTCAGTTGACAAACCCAACAATGGTGATCGTCGTCGTCAAATTCTATTTCTTTCATTTCCATCTGTAATATAAACATTTGGAGAATGAATATTAATATGTACATAAAAATGAAATGTAAGTTCAAAAACTTACTTGTAAATCAGTAATCCATTTTTTCAAAGCAGTAACAACTTCATCCAAACTGCTTAGATTTTCTTTGGCTGGAAAAACTATTTCCATAGATTTATTTTTTTTTATTTTCTGCATTTCAGTTCTTGTTCTAATTACAGGAGCACTTTTTAAATCTATTTCATTTGTAGATGCAAAAGTCCATGCAATACCCCATCTTAAAAAAAATTACATGTTTGTTACAAGATAATAAAATATTTTGTATTTTTTAACTCATGAAAAGCAATAAAACCTTTTGGTAAAGCCTTGGCAAAATTCTGTCCATGTGCAATTAGTAATCTCATTTTTTGACAACTCAGCTCTTAAAAAGCCCAAACTGCTTTTTTGTCCAAACATTGTTGTATATATTTTAACACTATCTTTGAATTCTATACTTTCATTAATCAAACGTAAAATGAATTCTCTCTCTCCACCTGTGACTTCTAGTTCACTTTCATTCCCTGTAGGAGCATTTCTAGGAGGCTCTTGTTTTGGCTTTCTACCCAAACCTTTATCAGTTTCAAAAAATGGTGGATTACACATCAAAAAATCATACTTTTCATTCCCTTGAAGGAGCTCTTTAATTATGTAATCTTTTTTGACTAGAGTAACTGTAAGATCATTTATAGGTTTTCATTCTTGGTAGATGTTTTTTAAATAGATAATTTATGTTATCTACCTTTTATGAGATCTTCTAAATGGTTATTTTCAATATTTTTAGTAGCTGATTTGACACTTTCAGTATCAATATCTGTACCAGTCATTTTACTTTTATACATCTTTGAAAATAACAAGGGATATATACATATGGCTCCTACTCCTAAAAAATGTAAATTTAAAATTATTTAAATTTAATTGCATAATATATCTTTGAATACTGAAAAGTGAAATCAATACCAATATCTATTCCATGAACAGAAGTAAAATCAGTAATGCCGCTGTGTTTTAAAAGATCCTCTATCCATAAAATGTAGTTTAAGCGAAGAGGTAGAGCTGGTACTAAATGCTTTGGAGGTATTTCAACATGCAGATCAAAATCATGTGCCAGCAGAGTTTTGGTAAGGACACGTAAGCTTTCTTCATTTCTGAAATCTATTTTCACTTTTCCTGTCACGTCCTACAATAAAAATTTAATTAGCAACGTTATAAGAGCTTTTCTTACCTAATTAAAACTACTCACATTGATTGCAATTTTGCGAAAATCCGGATACTTTATCGCGAGTTGTTTAAAATTCGGCTCCTCTTTATACTTGTTTCTCTCGTGCATAAATCTTCTAAGCGACATCTTTCAAAATTCACGAACAGTAGGATCACTCTTCAAAGTTCTCTTTAAAAAAATCAGGATTTTTGTATTATTGTTTATAACCTCTAAAGCGCTGGCAGACACTGTGCTCCAATATCCAGGTGAGTTGCAACAATCGAACCGCAGTCAAACTTTCACCATTTACACAATCAAGCAGCCCACTGCTCTATCTCGGTCATTTCTACTCAGAAAAAACACGTTTACAGTGTTTACAAACAATAAGCTGAATCGCCGGGACTCCGAAATGCAAGCGCGCTCTGCGAGCCTTGCTCCGAAACTCCGATTCCCAACGTGTGAGTGTTGGAAAACACCGCACGCACATGCAGCGCCCAATACTCTCGTATACTGTGAATTAAAAGGTCTCCGGTATGAGCAACGTGTGTTATTTCCATCACGAAAAGGCCAATCAAGCCGAAGCGTGTATGTGCACTGCACTTTAACTCCCACTCTTCGTGCTCAAACACTGCACATATTATCATCATTATCATAATCATCGCAAGAACGACGCACAAGTGTGCAACGTGTGTGTGTGTGTATGCTGTTGTCGAGCGCGTGAAGTGTAAACTGGGATTAGCAGGGTAAACGAGCATTAGTAGTTCGTGAGATTTATTGTATCCGGGCGGTGGGCAAGCGATGTTTAACAAAGTGTTATACGCGGAACTTGGCTATAAGCATACGTGCAAAACGTCTGAAATGAAATTAAAAAATTTTTTTTCTCGGTTACCGTAACGGATGTACTCTTGATGCTAATTCATCACTAAAATCCCTGTTTTTTAACACACGACATGTTCCTGTTAATAACGAAACTCATTTGCTGTTTGACTAGCAGATAAAAAATTATTCATGTGATATATTATATTTTTATGAATGAGCTGGAAAATCTACGTCGAATTCCGCATTTTTAATTATTATTCTCTCTTATTTATCCCAAAAGTTTACTCGCTAAGTTCACTGTGCCTGCATGCAGTGATGATGAGTGATGACCAAGGAGAGGTGGTGGTAGTGGTGGAGGAGGAGCGTGCGAGAGAGCTACGCTCGGCCGCGGCGGCGGTGGGCATGCAGTGGCAGTCGAGTACGCGCCGCGCAGCGACCACCACCTGTTGCTCGCGCTCTCGCGCGCACGCCGGACGTATAAACAACACAGCACCAGCTCGGCCATGGCTCATCTGCTGAAGAATGTCAGCAACAGCGTCTGGCACGCCTTCCACGCGCTCCAGCAGCAACAAGCGTCGGATGTGGTCAGACCGGCCGTTGTTGCAAAGTCAAAGCTCAAGGTATAACATGGACGCCCGTGTGTGTAACGTGTGCGTGTACAGAAAACTCGCCACCCGCCAAGGACACGCCTACCAGCCACCTTCTCTCTTTCTCCGTCTTTCTCACGCGCTTTCTGGTTCTGATTCACTGTGCCGAGTAAGCTTCGCGTGCCCGGATGGTAGTGTTTCTTTCTTATTATGATTCATCTCAACAATTGCGGTGTGAAGAGCTGCTGTTGGCCCCCGTTTGGACGACGAGACGCAACTCATCGTTGCTGTGCTCTCCCTCTCTCTCTCTCTCTCTCTGCTCCATCCTCTCTCGTTTCCCATCCACCTAATAGAGCTCTCTTTTTCCCCGCGAACTTCTCTCTTTCTCTCGGTCTTTCTATGCGTTTCCAAAAATATCCGATTAAATCGCGTTGTTTGCTCATTCCGAACTCTCTCTCTGTATACACCATTTATACGATCGTCGTTTCCAGCGCGTATAAAACAAAGCCGTCGAATGTTTACAAAATACACACCGAAGAGCTATGCACATGCGTTTCATATCGATCGAGCTTTCCGTCGACTTAACACAGTTTTTACTTTGAGGGGAGGAAAGCAGATAAGATTGATAAAAATGTTGCTCGGTATATCTGTGCGGGGCTGTGATGTAAAAAAGTAATGGAATGTGTACATAATGATACGACCCCCTCCCCCCTCGCTCTCATATCGCAGGTTCTCACGGCAAACATCGGCACGCTCATGGACCTCTACAGCGTCGAGAAGGGATTGGAGCATTATCGCAGCACCGACAGTCTCACGTTCGAACAGTACATCTATTACCTGCAAAAAGAGGTAAAAAATACACACCAATACTACCCTTTTTTATTGTTCTTCCAAGATGTTAGTGGATTAATTTTCAAATGCACATTTTCAGGTTTTTTCCTCGCTGACCGACACAACTCCGATCCAGCAATGCCGGACACTGGAGGAGGGCATCGACGAGATTTGCTGGCTGGTCTGTCGCAAGAGCTACCTCGACCGTCCGCACCCCGTGTTCAAGGACAACAGCGTGTACCAGCTCTTCCGGATATTCTGCCTGCTCGCCGAGATGGAGCCGGACATCGTCGAGACCTCTTATCTCGTACGTTTCTATTGATCCGTCCAATATATGCGTTTCCGTTGAAGAGGCTGACGATAAAACCTCGTGTGTTTGGTTTCAGGTGTTGATACACAGCGACGAGGTAGCCCGTATCGCCTCGCAGTTGGTAGCCTCGCTGGGACTGCACTGGGACGCCGAGGACTTTTCCGCTTTGTCAGCGGCTATCGGAACCTTCAGGTATCGCCTGTCTTTCTCTTGCAAACGCTCCTTCGTCTTATCTCTCTTGGATGTGCACTTCTCGAAAATATTAACTACTACGTTCGTTCGTATGACGCAGGTTTCCGACTTTCCTGGCGGTGTTGGAATCGAAATACAGTGGAAGAGGTTCCTTGGACATCGACGGCATAACCGAGGCTATCGATGACTTGTACGAGACGTACGTCAAGGACGTGATAAAAAAAGTCAGCATCGTTAAATAAGTTTACACTATATATACACAGGCGCGTAGGTGAAATGTTTTTTTTTAAATGTTTGTTATATTGTAGGGTTACCTGTTCAAAAAAGGCTACCTCCTGCCAACACTCAAATACTTCTGGTTCGTTCTGCGCCCTGGTGAACTGACCTACTATAAAGACTCGCAGCAAAAAGAGCTGTCGGGTTTGATAATCCTGGACATAAACTGCTGGGCGGACGCAGCGAGCAACGGTGGCAAGCCCGACCGTAGGTTTATTCTAAGTACGCCAGAGCACAGGTGCATCGAGCTCGTCGCCGAGGATCACAGAGGCAGGTTACAGTGGCTTTCGGCCCTACAGATTGCCGTGCAACATTCCGGCGAGAAGATTAGCTATCAAAGGCACTTGGCCAGCCAAAGAAAGTCGACGCGTCAGGTAAGGAAAAGGGAGTTTTTAGAGTTCGAAATTGTGCGAGTTTTAACAATAGTTTTACATGGTGTACAGGCTGCTAAACAAGTAATTGAAGAGACGCGACTAGAGCTACAGCAGGAACGCCAGGCGAGGATAGACGCTCAAATCCAGGCAAGGAAGTTGGAAGCTCTAACAAAACAGGAATGCGCTAAAATTCAGGAGCTTGAAGATGTGAAGCAGGAACTGGAAATATTACTGCAAGAGGAGAAACAGGCTCTAAAAGATGAAGAAATTGGTCAGTTGATTTGGCTTCAGTTTTAAAGTTGATATCTGCTGTTTATATGTGAGTTTACATGTGTAATGTATTTCGCATTTACAGTGAGAAGCTTACAAGCGCGCGTTTTACGCGAAGAGTGGGAAAGGCGAGAGCAACTAGAAAGACTACAACGGGAGCAACAAGAGCTTTTAGAGTTGGAAAAGCTGAAGCGGATGGATTTCGAATTGAAACAGCAGAACAATGAACAACAATTACGAGGTGTTTATCAAAGAATAATATGTAGTTTTTCGTGTATCAAAATTTCTCTATTCAAATAAAATTGTTCGTTGTTCTTTAGATGCTGAATTGCGTCTTCAACATTTGGAGGCGGAAAAACAGAATCTCGACAGTGAGTTACGGGCTGCTAGAGAGAAGGTCAAACGTGCCGAGGAAGCGCAAATTCTTTTAGAAACGCAACTCGTCACAAAACGGCCACTACGAAACGGCGAGCGAATACGACGTACACAGAGCTTTATGCCCACGACAAAGGAGAGGCCGATGGTCATTGACGACCAGCTGCCGGTGTCTAAAAACTGTTGACAATCAACGCCCTTTGTGCTGATCTTGTGATTTTATTATTATCCTCTCTTTTTTCTTATAGCAAAACGTCAGAATCATGCGTCGTCAGAAATCCGTCTCGATAGTCTGTAGACGAAAAGTTTTGCAATGCGAAATTTTTTTAGAATTATTCAGGGTCAAAGTTTTCAGGGTGAAATTTTAAAATTGACGTTCCTGAAGTGTATCTTGCCCTATTGTTAGATTTTTAAAGTATTTGTTACAATTGGTTGTATTTTTCTGTTTTAATTGGAGCGCATCAATGCGTAATGCTATGACAAAGTCATTGAGCGAGCTCCACCAAATGAACTAAAAACTGGCAAAAACAAAAAAATTGTTTATTATGCAAAAAAAAAAAGATTTACTTTGACATTTTATGACTGATGTAAGTGTTCCCAAATAGGTAACTACTTGTTATGTCATATTTTTCTTTGTCGCACGTGAGTGGAATCGAAAAATGTAAAACAAGTACATCTCAATACTAATGTGTTTATATGTGCATCCATTATCATCATTAAGAGAATAAAACACACGACGCGTAATAGCGGCTGTTTTTTTAAGTTTTTTTTTCAAATCTATGAGTAACCGTGTTTTAATCGAATAATGACTAGGTCGTTGATGAAGCTTTCTTTATTATTTGTTATCATTAAAGAAGAGCGTTCCTTTATATTAGCGTTAAAACGTCACTGTTGTTTAATGCTCAGTGCTCTGTAACCAATGAAAAAAATTCGACTGAAGACTAAGATTATATATTTTCAAATGGCTAATCAATAAATAATTGCACTATCGTCCAAACATGCTTATTTATTTTTAAACTCGATCCATCGCTCTCTCGGCATAGTACACACAGCCCATTAACCCTATTGGGATCGCGTGCGCACTGTACCTGAGCTTCTGGCCAAAGTCATGGCGATAAAAATATTGATCAAACGCGCATACCCTAATGCAAAGTAGCTGCCGATAACACGTTGAAAAAACCAAAAATTCGTTGATTCTTGAAAAAAATTTTGAAGAATCATCGTTTAAAAAATGCCACCGAAGAAAAAAGGAAAAGCTTCGAAACTTGCTCGAATGACAGACGAGGAGCGCGCGAGGTACCTGCAGCATCGGGCCGATCTCGAGCTGGAAGCGAAACGACGCAAACAGCAGCTGATAGCGCTTTTTGCCAAGGTATGGTGTTTACGATTTCTCTATATACACTATTACTGTTCAATTAATTTTCTTCAAAATTTTTGATAAATTTAGAACAAGCTAAAGCGCGAGGAGGCGTTCGCGCGCATAAACGCGGCGAAAATCAACGAGCAATGGCGCGCGAGTTTGAGGAAGATGAAGTGCATAGAGCTGAAGGAGGACGTCGGTCACTTGTGCCGGGACTTTGAGGAACTGCTGAAGACGAAAGACGAGTTTATAGAAAAATTATACGACGAGCTGGTCGACGCGGATCTTGATCATCGGCGCTTTCAGGAAGCTCACATGCTCGTCTTGGATGACATCATAGGTCAGTGGATGCGCGTGGGATTTCATGAATATTTTAATATTTCCTTGTTCTCTGCTACTGAACAATAATGCTGGATATTAACAATGCAAATAAGTCTTAGAATCGCAAAAAAATTCTTAATTAACTAAATGCTTGAAATTACTTGTAGATAAAGGAAAAGAGAGAATAAACTATCTGCACCACAACTACGTGAAAGCCATAGACCGAATAAAGACGGTCGACCTCGAGGACCTAAAGTACCACAAGGTGAACATGAAGGAGTCGCTGTTCCAACTCAAGGCGATAATCTACGCGAGGAGCAAAAGCATAGAGAAGGAGCTGAGCGAGATGGAGACGCGGAACGCCATCAACATCCACAGTATCGTGCACTCGGTAAGCAGCACACGAGGATGTACATCCGCTCGTCGGATCTGGTCTCGTTAAAAACACCAGGTCATGTTTGTTGCAGAAAGAGGAGTCGATCCAGGACCTGCGGCGCAACACCTACCCGAAACTCGAGGGCCTCTGGCAAGAGCTGAACGACGTGATCGGGGCTTACGAGAGCTCGACCGACAGCAAGCGCAAGCTGTACGAGTACCTGAAGGAGCAGGACGACGCGCACAGGGCCGAGGCTAGCCGATTTCCCAAGCTCTACGCCCAGCTGGCCGAGAGCGCCGATGCGGCGCGCAAGGCGTTGAGACGACTCAGCCAGGACGGCAAGGAGATCGTTGAGAATCTCAGAGCGCAGTCGGAATTGCTCGCCAGGCGGCTTGGCAAGATGAGGCAGGAGGTCAAGATTATACAGTCCATCGACGCGGTGAAGCTTAAACGATTGAGTGTCGTTAGCGGCGAAGTCATCAAGGTTCGTTTCTAGTTTTATATGGCAGCTGTTGTTGTTGTAGGTAGAGTAGGGGTTGATGAACTTGTTGTTTCAGAATTTGGAGAGAATATTCCAGAAAGGCCACGAGATCCAGACCATGGGGAGGTTCTGCACGGATTTGGAGCCGGATTCGTTCAAAATCAAAAAGTACTCGCTGAGGAATCTGGACGAGTGCTCGGAAATCATGAGATCCGTCGACGAGCCTTACAGCTTTTTCCGAAAACTCGAAGGCTTTCGGGATAACGTCTGCTGCATCAAAGAGGAGAATATTCTTCTGAAACAGAGACGCGTACAGCTGATCGAGGAAAATAATAGATTGAAGCATTACGTTAGGACGTATTTGGTGGCGGTTTCGAGAGTACCGACAATTAGACCGAGAACACGAGCTTAGTAGAATTAGGCGAATCGGTTACTAGGACAAATTAAAATCAAACTATTTTCATGGTAAAAAGTGCAATATTTTAATGAAATGTTGATTTCGAAATGTATTTTACACACGTACTGATTATTTAATAATAATCAGGTATAGTCAAATAAAAATTATGCAAATTGTTTTGATACAAAAAGATTACATTTTCTTTTCCACTATGAATTATTATGACAACAATGAGAACTAAAATTAAAATTCACCTAAAAAAAATTGTCACTTTTCTATCCACTTGGAAGAGTTTTTAGCACACACTTAGTTTAAAAATTAATTCTACAATTTTAACGATGAGTAAAAATGCCTCCTCCAATTTCCACGTATTTATAAGGACGGGCTCGAGTTTTGCCCCTTACTGAATGGAAGAAAATTTTCTCCTTGGTCACGATGTTCTCCGTTTCTAGGTAAATGTCAAAGCAGGCTCGGAGTCGCTGTAGCTGAGCTGACAAAGTAGGTGGTTTGTACCACATGACATTGACTTCGCGTTCTATGTCACGCACCACATCTACACCCGATGGTATGTTTGTGTTGAATTTGATGCGGAAGATTGACGTAACTTTTGGATAGTCTGGTTTTATTATTATGTACGCCACTAATTCGTCTAAAAATTTTGATAAATAATTCTAGTTAAATAGCCGATTACAGTTTCAGAACAAATAATTCAATTTTTATCAACTTACTGTTTCCTCTCCTCAAGATGGCTTCATAAAATATATCAGCTGAATTAATAGTGTCCAACGTAGTGGATTCTAGAGCTCTGAATGTACTGCAATAATTTTTCCATGATGAAATTACAAATTTATGCAGTATTGTAGAGATTTTTTGTGGGATAGGATCAGATGTGTCTGTGAAGACCGGTAAATTTCCTGATTCTAATTGACGTATTTCTGCGCATAAATCTAATCTTGCTTTAACACGTTTTTTAATTTCTCTTAAAACGCTTTCAACGCTATCTCGTGTACTTTCCGGAATTACTGACTATAAACATAATTATTGTTCATAAATAAAAAGATAAAAAATAACCATTAATATTAAATAATCATAGATATTGAAAGATTCTTAGAGTTCAAGAAAAATACCTTTTGTTCTCGGGCGTCGATTGGAATAAAATTTAAATGAGCCATTCTTTGTGCCCATTTGTATGGTGTACCTAAGCCAAGTGAGGAAAATGAACCAAGTTTTTGCTTTGCTAGCTGATATGTATTAGCAGGATTTGGACTTTCAAGTCCTGAGTCTCCTGGATATAACTCTCGCAAGACCGATTCGGAAGCAAGCATGTCCCTAATGAAACAAAAGTTTATTAGCAAAAATAAAGTTATTATTTGGAAGCTGTAGTTGCAAACTTACCCGACACTGATGCCGCCTAAATTAACAGTAAGTAAATCTGACTCGACAGTTATAACTTTTAATATCGTTAAATAATAAAACTGCAGTTTCAATTTTGTATCATCTGAAAATTGTAATCAATGTGTTATAAATTGTTTATGTTTATTATTGTCTATGAAATTCTATGATATTTACCTTTAAATGAAACTATAATTTTGACACTGAGAGGATGTTTGTAGAGTAATTTCAATTTTTTCTCTTCCTGCCTTGCTTCTTTAGATTGCCTGTGATGACGTTTTTTATGCACAGGTGCTTCTTCTGGAATATTTTCTGATTGACCTTCATTTTCTGAATCTGATTCTTGAACGGCTTCTTGATTAGAAATGCGCTTTCCTTCTTCTTCATCGCCTTCTACCGAAACTAGTAAACTAGAATCTGTAAAGTTTAATTTAATGGTTACTTGAAGGGTTTTTTTGTGTTATACTTGTATTATGAAATAACAAGTGATTTACCACACGCATCTCGAAAAGCACATGCTTTGGCATATAAAATGTACAATGGTGAAGCCAATAATGATGCCTTTTGATGTTCTAATTTCAGTTTATCTAATGGAAGACCCAGACTTTCTTGAAGTGGCTTACTTGCCTATAAAAATTAAATTAATTATGAAAGTTTATCATTAAAATGATTAAAAGTTATATTATAAAAATTACCTCTAATATACCGCGTAACTGCGGAGCAAGATTATCCAATCGTGATTGTTTCGATTCTATACTAGCAGCAACAGTCTTTTTACTTTCTGAAAGATCATCACACAATACAGCTAACTGCTTTCTTTGTGTCAATTCCCACTCGAGTCGAGCTAATCTTTTCTGATGTGGATCATCCTTTGTTGCTTCCTGTAAACAATTGATTATTCATGAGAACTTTAATATGAAATACTTAAAAAAGTTTATGCAAATATACTCACAGGTCTTGAAACAGATTCTGGAGCATTTTTATAAAATTCTTCTTCCGATACTAATTCTATGCTTTCATCTTTGGATCTGTAAAACAATGCTATTAAAAATTGCACAAAATATATGACATAAATTTGTAATAAAAGCAAAACTTACTTAAACTGAAGACATTTTAATACTTCTTTTTTCAAATGCATAACTTCATACAATAAATTCTGTAGTTGCAAGTGTCGATTATCAACATTACTTTTAGCTAAAGTTAGTGCATCACGGGCAAATTTTGTTCTAAATTTTTCCATTCTATTTAATTTTTTCAATTCCATAAATGCTAAAGCAGAATCAATCTGTAATTCTCTTATTTGTTCTTTAGCCTAAAACCAATATGGTTTAGCATGATTAGAGTTTAGAAAATATATAAATGATATAGAAATTAAAACTCTTACATTAGCATCACTGCTTGTCTTAAGTTTTGCTATATTAGTCATATTTTTACGTATTTGACTGCATGTACTGTAAAAACTTTCAGCATCTTCTTCAGAAGATCGTTGTTGAGCTTCTTCTTCTTCAAATGTGATTATAGTCTACAAATAAAATAATTTAAATATTTTAAATTATATTATCACAAATGTAATACTATATTCATAACCTATAAAATGCATTCATACAAATACATTACTTAAAAAGTTTTTTTTTAAATCTTGAAATAAATTCATGTGTTTACATGAAAGTATATTTAGATAAACATAAATAATATTCAATCATTATGAGTAGCAATAAATTGAACATTATAATAAAATAAACAAACCTGGTACATATCCATGTTTCGTGATCGCGACTCTTGATCAGGTGTTTTGGTGGAATTCGACTTTGGCTTTACACTATCCGTTTCCTCCTCCTTACCCATTTATATGAATATGTTTAATTCTGATTTCTGTAAAAACAAAATTACATTAATCACGAATAAGTACTCAAATAAGTGCGGTAAAGTAAGGTTATGTTTGTTTTGCAACGTTTGATGCAGAAAATTCCAACAAATCCAACACTAAACAAACAAATTTTCATCGAATCAATAAATATGGCACTAAACACATACGTACACAAAAATTAGTAAACTAGCTTAGTGTATTTCTTTATCAAAATGACAACAAAATTTAGTGATACTGTATACGGATGAACAGAGCGTCCGGCTTCCCACGGGCACACTGACGCCGCACCAACAGACCTCGAAGGTCAAACTCACAAGTTGTCAGTTATTGTTAGGTTCGCGTTTACCGCAAAATCGATTATGACAAATAATAAAAAAAAAAAATTACCAAAAATTTAATTGTTTACATTAAAAAAAAAAAAAAAGAAAAAAAGAAAAAAAAACTTATTGACCCCGACGTGATTTGAACACGCAACCTTCTGATCTGGAGTCAGACGCGCTACCGTTGCGCCACGGAGTCTTATTGGTTCGAACAGTCGGCTAGACGCTAGATAAATCTATGTTCACGAAAATTACGTTCATTCATCGGGACTTTGTCGGGTTGCATAAACATTTTGATGAATGAAAGGGTACGGGTGCACAAGCTCGAAATAGACCGATATTTTTCAGCGGTTATACAATCGAACAATAGGTGTCCGCGCAAACTGCAGTAGAAGAAAATAATTGTTTTGTTAACTTTAGCGCAACGAGTAAAGAATGCGTTACACTTTAAAATTTGATTCCGTTGAAAAAATTGATAAGGAATCTTCGTTGTTTATTTCGACAATCTGTAAACAATGATTAACGAGTAATTAATTAACAGTCAACCGTTTGGATCTGTTGAAATTCCACCTGTTTTGGGAAAACAATATTATTAAGCACGTGATTGTTTGGCATTAATTAAAAACCGATATCTTATCTGCAAGCAAAAATACGAACGCGCCTGATAATCAATTTTGCATTGCAATATCATCGTGATTGCGTTATTAATCGTTGATCCTATAATTTTGGGAATCACTCATTTATGCGCTCGTTTTACTATACCAGCTGAATTAGACAAATAATATTTCGATAATAGGCAGGCAGGTATTTAAGGTGGTTCCTACGTTTAAACTTTTGATTCACGATTATTACCAAATTGCAGTATGTTATTCTTGTCAATGTAAGAAACATTACTGATTTTTTAAA
>JAPYYQ010000551.1:53915-190865 GCA_030522585.1 Anagyrus pseudococci | reverse complement strand
TCTCTCTCACTCTGCTGTGTCTACCGCCTCGCTGCGCGCGCATGCGCGGTGGGGAAAAATTAACGTTGGACTACGGTAAAAATTTAAGTCGTTCACCTACAAAAATTATGGTAGGAAACAAGGAGGTCCAAGATTACCGTTGGAACTACCATAATTTTTACCGAACCAGTCTCTCCGTGTAGAGAAGCGTATACGTATATATATTTTTCGGTCGCTCCGAGGAATGAAGCTCTCTCTCTCTCTCTCTATCTTCTCAAGAGAGATTCTTCGTCAGTTCGAGGAACCCTGCAACGCGAGAGAGACCAGCTGACCAGCTGGGTGTGTAGGGAGAGAGAGAGAGAAAGCTCGTGCGTAGCCGGATCTTTATTATACCGAGAGCGGCCTGCAGTAATAAACGTCAATGCGTATCGTATAAGTTCGATATGGCTGCGTGTGCTGGGAGAGAGAGAGAGGTTGATGCGCCCGATTGCGCCGCGGCTAGGAGAGAATATCTCGGGGATATTTGCCATTTCAGGGGCTAATTTATTATCGGCCGGGGATACGCAATCCACTTCCACAATATAAGCTAAATCCGAGATATTTATTCTCTCGTTTTGTTTGCGCTCCCTCTCTCTCTCTCGCTACTTTTATAGAGAACATCGTTACGAGAGAGAGAGCGAAACAAAATAGGCTTGTGTACTCGCAATTGGCCTGTGTTGTATGCGTGTATATGCTAACGGTAAAGAGCATTAAGGAGCGAGTGTAAAAATCAAGGTCTTTTACGGGTGTCCCAGTGTGTATGTGTATCTGAATATTCACGTACACACAGACAGAGAGAGAGAGAGAGATACACAAGAGAGCGCGTATGGGTAGATATACTGTCAGGAGTCTTGATTTCTCGGCAAATGGCAAAACGCGAGGAGCATTAATTTTAATGATGTAACTGCCTGCATAAGATAACAATTTTAAATGCCGTCTCTCGCGTAAATTATCAGGCGAACCTCGGTTAGTCAGGGGAAGAGGTCGGGGGGGGGCAGAGAGACTCTCTCGCTGGATTCCTTCATCGATCAGTCAAAATGTGCCGCCGAAAGAAGAGAAGGGGCTGGGGAGTATGCAAGCGAAGGTAAGACACGGTCTGGCAGATAAATCAAACGGAAAAAGAAGAAAGCTGCTGGTAGCGGCGGCGGCGGCTGTGCAAGTGCAGTGGCCTAAGGAGCCGCTAATAAAACACACCGTCAAACGCAATCAATTGAATAACCTTTTGTATTCGGCCTTGGTGACACAATGATCGAGAGCTCCTCTGCACTTGCTGTGCGTGTTGTATCTCTCTCTCTCTCTCTCTCTCTCTCTCTCTCTCTACAGGCCAGTGTCGTAAGGTCATACAGCTATATGCTTAGACAAATATACGTTGATTAGCCGAGAGAAAGTTGGAGTTTCCATTTATGTCTTTGTCTTTTGGCCACTACTGATCATTTATAAAGAAGCTGTATACGGTTACTCTGGCTTATTGAAATAGTTGTAAAAATGGTAATATCGCCATTCGATACGATTACTATGAGAGAATACACGCGTACACTTTTATCTTCTTCTCAGCGATATTGGCCTACATCTGTAATAGGACTTGAATATTGGTCGTGTATTACTCGCGAGCGCGCACGGGTGCATCGCAGTGTTATACCCTAACGCCGGTAATAAAAATCGCGGATGCGCCTTCGCCGCGCATACACATGCCGGAGCACGCAAGCTCTCTGCAGAAGAAGAAGAAGAAGAGGGAGGTCGGGAGAAAGGTAAAGCGGTACGGGGGGGGGATTACGAGAAGATTTCCGAGAGAGTGGCGAGCGGCAATTCATTCCAATTACGATATTTTTATCGCGAGAAACCGGAGTATAAGAAGCCAGAGAAGAAGAAGAAGCGCAGAAACAGAAGAAGAAGAAGAAGAAACGAGAGAGCTTATACGCGTGAGATAGGTGGAGGGAGGGGGGGGCGACGATATTCGCGTTTTCCCCACGGACAGAGATCGAGAGCGCGCATATGCAAGACGCGCGAGCGAGGATGAAAGAGAGGGATGGAAGGAGAGCGTTAGTCCTGGTGGCGACGGACAAGCGCAAAAGAGAGAGAGAGAGAGAGAGAGAGAGAGAGAGAGAGCAGAAATGCGCGCGCACGCATGTCCTGCATTTTTGTAATAACCCAGGGGTCGCGGAAGAATCCAAGATGGCGGACACGACGTAGCAGCAGCAGCGTGTTTTATTTACCCTTCGCTGCGAGAGGAAGGAACACACGCTGGAATTTCGCTTTTAATGGGGGGGAAAAGATCCAGGCGAACGCGCGCAAGCGGCCAGATAAAGGCGATAGTTGACGATGGGACGTTAAACAGAGGCCAAAGAGAGAGAGAGAGCAGAGCTCTCTTTTCCACCCGAGAACTCCACGGAGAGAACATCCCGACCCCTCGCTTGGTGTGTTTCTTGCTGCGTGTGTATATATATGCGTATATGTATATCCGAGCTGGAGATAACTATCGCAGCGGAGCCAAGGCTGTCGAACGGCCGGGATCGGCTCGCGCCCCGACGATCCTTAATAAGTAATTGCTCTAGCGGACTTTGCCCTCGATTGAACCACACCACCTATACCTATATCTTCTTCTTCTTCTTCTCTTCAAACGTGTATGCAGAATTGCTTTGTCTATTTTCATAGCTCTTACACCCTATAAATATACCCTTCAACCAAAAATCATCAATGTCACGCATGCCGTACACCTTTTCATCGTTTCAACGACCAAAAGAAAATCGAACGCAGCCAAGTATAGTAACTGAAAATCGAACGTGTATCCCACGCGTTGCCGTGAGTAAATATAAAATACACAAGATAAGACGCCAAGGTGCGAACACGGGGACGGAAGAAGGGAGTTCGGGCAATGCGGTCGGGGAAGGAGGGATTGTCAATTTACTCAATATATATATATGTATCGACGCCGGCGGCTTGTCGTGCTTGTACATCCACATCTACATATACGCGAGATGGGGGAGACGCACTTGTCGGACAACTTGTCGCGGCTAATTACGTATTTATAAAATCCCGCGGAGCGCGTCTCTTTTTTTCTCAAGCCCCTCTACCCCCCCCCTCTCTTACTTTTACACTCTCGCGCGACTATGCATAGCGGCAATAAAAGCAACTCCTCCGCGCGAGGGACTAACGAAGCAGCGTTGTAACGTCGCCCAACCCGACAGTGCTCCTCCCCGCCCCCTCCTTAGAGAAGTAGCGCTTCCTTCTGATCTTCTGTTCTCGCCCGCACTTGAATTAACGAGTTACGCACCGCTTGTGTGTGTGTGTGAGGTGCTTTTTTTATCTTTTTTTTTTCAAGGGCGCCGACTGCATAGCCCCCGGCTCTTAGGCTCTTGGCTGTGTCTATATCGGCATAGCCGAAGACCACTCGAATTTTGCCATTTCAATGAGGGCAATGGTGCAGACGGAAAATCGTGACCGAGAGCGAGAAATTTATTCGGTGGCTGGGTCCGACGGATGCAGCGTAAGACGAGATTTTTATCTACGCGCTGGAGAAAGTTTCTTTGGACACGTTTGAATTGTTTTCTTCTTTTTTCTTTTTGTCTTTTTCACGCTGTTTTAATTTTATAAGTAAGACCGTTGTACGGCGAATGACTTGTGATGAATTATGACGAGTAGATGGGGTATTAAAAAGCCAAGTGTACAAACACAAGTGGCTGTTTTAGCTTTATCTTAATTTTAAGATCGTAATTAGCGTAATAAGCGTGCTCTCGCGCGATGTTTAGAAGGATTACGCCATTAAATGTAATTAAAACGTCATTAATGAGATTTATGAATTTAATGACGGTGCCCCGTGCGTACGTGGCTGTGATTTCAATTAATTTTTTATATCGAAGATTGGAGTAAGAAACGATTGAAAAAAAGCTTATTTGGAAACGTACAATTTTTATAATTTCGAAACGATATTATTTGTTATTCCGATAAAGGAGGAAAAAAAATTCTCGCCAATATTTGCCGATGAACAATCGTCTTAAATTCGGCACACGATAGAGCCACAAAAAAGTCCAACCAATTAGATCCTCAACAAAATTGACAAACAAAACCCAACCCAAAAGAACAAAAAAAAGAAACGAGAGTCGGAGAGCAATCATGACTGCTACAATTTAAGCCACCCGTAACCATCGGACCGTAGGTCGATTTCCTTAGCGTCCCGACGCTTAAAAATCCGTATCGTCTGGCTCTTTTTCCCCCTACAACTTACAGAGCAAATAAAAAAAAAAGAACGAACGTACAAAGAAACAAAAATCAAGGAAAAATAAGAAGAAGAGTCTCTCGCCTCCCAAATAGTTTTCTCTCGGCGCTAGTTAAAGGCACAATGGAAAAAGGCCCAATATTCGGCTTTTTCGTCCCCAAGATCCCTCAGCGTTTAAAAGGCTCGAAGAAAGGAGAGGAGGAAGGAGGTGGGAAAGGTCTATTTGCAGTAGGTCGTTATGTTTTTCATCGGCGCGACCACCAGGCTCGCTCTCTTTCGCGCGCGCGCGCGACCTCATTGATGGATTTCTCGCCTTTGGACCGCTCCGGGAGAACAGCGGCAGAGGTGGGAATGGAGGGTGGAGTAGATTGGCGGAGGTGGCTTCTTCTTCTTATTCTTCTTCAGCCGGCAGCGAGAAAGAGAGCCCGTAAATTTTTCTTTACCAAATCGGACACGGACGCATGCCTTTTTTCTCCCCCGGTTACTTCTACCGAAAGCTTTCCTTGGCCACACACTCTTCTTCTCTATCTCGGCGATTTGCACGGGTGTAGAGCCCTTCTGCGAAGGCGGCTAACGAAAGTGACGTTTTGACGTCTGTATTATATGGATGTTACACTGGGAGTTTGGATTTTGCTCTTATTGTCTGTGCTTTATGCATGCCATTGATTTCCTGGCTGGAATGATGGGACTTTTTCTTTTTTTTTATTGAGAGGGGGGGGGTGTTTGCGATACGCTGGATTTATTTAATTATGATCACGCACGGGAGAGGTAGTTATTTATGGCGCAGGTTTTCGTTGATTACTGGTTTTTTTTTCACTTTCGAGGATCGAGCCTACGCTCGTACAGCTGGTAAAACTTTGTTGGGTTATTGCTTCACGCGGGATTTTCTATATATACAAGCGAATTGAGAAAGACTCTCGCGTGTACGAGAGCTACGCAAACGCTGAAAAATCAATAAATGTTAAGACGTTCGTATAATAACGAGGCATTATTCAAATTAGACGGAATGCACGGTCGATATTATTTTTTCGTAAACAATTTTGTAACGAACAATCGCGCGCGTTTCGAAAGAACCGAAGATAAAAAGGAAAGAAGAAAGCCGGCGTGCGCACTGGGAACGCGAGAGGCTCTGACGGTATTCGAGCTATTTTTGAAATCCAAAGACACGGCTTGATTGCCGATCGGTAAGAGAGACAAAAAAAAAGGAGAAAAAAAGCGAGATACAGAGGGGGAAACACGTCGTTAGGATAAAAGAAGAAAAAACACAGCACTAAATGTTCAATCAGCAGAGGGAAAGCCGTTAATTAATAGCGAAAGAAACTCGTTCGCCGGCATTTCTGCACTTACGATGGGCGTTAAAACAATACGCATTATCAGAGGGGGAGGGGGGGGGGGAAGGGTGTGTGTCTTACCGTCGATGATCGACGACAGCGACGAAGAGAGCAAGTAGAACGGCAACGATCCTGCGAGCTATCGTCCTCGAGGGCAACGTCGAGTTGGCGGGCCCTTCGTGGACGTCCTCTCCCCGTCGTCTCGACGAAGGCATCCTTTCATCGCCTCGACTTCTCTGTGACCGCCCTCCTCCTTACAGCCTCTCCTCCCCTCTCTTTCTCTGGCGTTCTAGGCTCGTGTCTTCTTTTTCTTCTTCTTTGTAACTCCCCCGATATTGTTCACAGCCGCACGTAATGCATATGCATATGACACGGAAAATTGCACAGAAAAAAGTGAGTGTATGTGTGTGTGTGAGAGAGAAAGAGAGAGAGAGGAGCCGCTGCTACTGGTGGCCGCGTGTGATATTGCCGATGCCGGCGGGCCTGCGCGCACGTGTTCTCCCCGATCTTTCACTGGGCGGCTTTCTCTGATCAGACACGCGCCGGCCAAGGGCGAGAACAGACAGACACACAAGCCCGGAACAAGGTGGAACAGCCCAAGGGGGGAGGGGGGTGAAGAGAGAGAGAGAGAGAGAGAAATAGAGAGTGAGAGGGAGGAAGAAGACGAGGAAGAAGAAGAAGAAGAAGCGAGGGTGGGAGAGAGAGAGAGCCCGAGGCTGGCTGAAGTGCTGCTTAGCTACTAGCTATACGGCGAGCGCCACTTTCACACACGAAGGGAGAACGGGGGGTTGGACGCGCACGGCTTGGTGCACCCCACGTATGATTTTCGAGTATTTTTCGCGCTTTCTGGTTAGTTCACTCTATTTGTGTGTGTTCTTGTTGCAGTTATCGCGCGCACCAAGATACACACACATACACACACACTGGGGGAGAGTGGCCGAGTGGTAGCGTCCGAGTAGGTAAAACTGCAAATATAGTACAAGTGTAGTGTCCCCCCGGTCTCTACACACACAGGGGCGCGCGCGGGCGACGTTGACACAGCGAGTAGCTTTGTAACTGCGAGGGAGAGTTGCACTGTACTACTGCTCCGGCTCTCGATATATAATCACGGGAGCGGCTGCTGCTGCTGCCGCTGCTGCTGAGGTGGCGGCGGTGGCTGCCTCGTCCCCACCACTGGTGCACACGTGCTTTTCAACGTCCTCGGTACTAGCGGCCACATTATCATGATTCGTCCCCGGGCTCGCTCCTCTATATTTGCCCGTCCGCGAGTCGCCGTTGAACTAGGCGCTTATCGAGGCACGCAGGTGACGAGTAGCCGGCCGGTGCCGGCTATGGACCGCCGGCGCTCCTTCTGATCCGACCTCCTCCTCCTCATTCTCTCTCTCTCTTCTCCGGCTTCTCTCCTACGAGGAGGCGCGCGCGTGGGAGAGAGAAAGAGGCGGCTACGAAATTCGAGGCTCGGGCGGAAGAAGCGCGACTGCTGGCCTGCCCGGAACGCCGCTTTTCCGTCTACACTTCCTGTGCGCCCGGTCCACGCTCGCCTCCAAGTGTCAGGCTTAAATAAAAAACACCTCTCGGCCCCCGGAGGGGTCCTCCTCCTCCTCCTCCTACTCCTTTTCCTCTCTTTCTCTTTTACCTGCGCGAGACCTCGTTCTCGCTCTTTCTGCTCCGTTCTCTCTCTGATCGGAGGCTCGCGCGCGCGCGCGTTCACGGTAGAGCAAGAGAGCAAAAGTAAGAGAGAGAGAGAGAGAATGAGAGGAGCGAGACTCACGCGAGAGAGCGAGAGAGCTTGCTGGGTTCTCCTCCTCCTCCGCCGGCAGCCACTTCCTTCACCCCGCCCTCTCTCTCCTCCTCCTTCTCTACTACTATCCCCTCCCCTCTTCTCTCTCTCTCTCTTGGCTCTCCTACTTGCTCTTTCACTCTCGATCCCTCTCTTTTGCTCCAGCTCTCTCTCTCTCTCTCACTCGGTTTTCTACGAGAGGAACCGAGATGATCGGGATGCAGAGGGCTTTCCTCCGGATCGTTCGACAGCCAAGCTTCTCGAGGCTCTCATGTACAGTTCGAGAGGGGATGATGATGCTGGCGAAAGAGTTACACAGCCGGACTGCGCTATACGGAGAAATTCAGAACGACTGACAGGGAGTGAGCGCGAGAAAGAGAGAGAGAGAGAGAGAGAGAGAGAGAGAGAGAGAGAGAGAGAGATACATTCGACGATGGGCACACAACGTATGCGCGCGCTTCTCCCGTAGGAGAGTCCCCTGGTGAACGAAGGAAAGCAACCCTCCCCCCACCATTGAGAGAAAGAGAGAGAGAGGATCCGGGAGTTGCTACCACCACCGCCGCCAGCAGCAGCAGCGACGAGTCCGTCACCACCTCTACTCTCGCTACTCTTCCCCCCCGAACGCATATGTGTAGGTATACCTGTCTGTCTGTGTACTCGGATGGCCGCGCTAACTCTATATACAGCCCCAAGAGTCCAAGGGAGGGAGAGTCTCACACTTGTCGCAACGACACCAAGAGACACCCCGCGAGCCCTTTTCACCTTAACGCGCGCACACGCATACATAACCAGCCGGCTCGCCGGTATGTTCTCTTTCTTTCGCGCACTTTCATGCGCTTGTACTGGTTGTTGGCTTTTTTCTTCCTTTCGTCTTCTTCTTTCTCTTCTTTTTCACCCCCCCCCTTCCTGCTTTTTACGTCTTTCTTTCTTTCCGCTTCTGGCCTCTCTCGCGTGCTTGCCTTTCGAGGATTGAGCCTATTCTTGCACTTCGTTAGACGATTTTCACGCGAGGCTGCCGCCGCCGCTGCCAATGCTATACAACTACTTGGGCCGCTTCTTTTTCTCCAGAGAGCGCGGAGAAGCGTGAGAATGCGCGCACACGCGCGAGAGCTGGACTTGCCCGGGGTATTTTATTATAAACAGCTCGTGTTGTGTTGTGTCTTTCGCATTGCGTAATTCTATTATGGGTAGTTTCGCGCACATTTTTCCTGATTTTTTTTATGTATTCTCTCTCTCTCTTTTTATGGAAGATTCTTATGTTACGCGCTTGGGTTATTATTAATTTGACGGGTTTAATTGGCCGGCTGGATGGAAAGTGGTTTTTCATATACGGTGGACGAGACGCGCGCTCGTCGTACACACACGCAAGAAGCTCCAGCGCGATAAAGCGATGTTTAATAAGAAAAGCATCTATTAAAGAACGAGTTTTATTACTGTATCGCCTGGATCGGCGTGTATCCATGCAAAATTTGATCGATGACGCGCTTGTTATACACGATTATTAACCGCGTTTTCTAATGTATTCGATTATAAACGCTGAATATTAAATTTATAATTTTTTTTTTGCAGAAATTCATATGAGCTTACGAAAGGAATCCCTCCCGTTACACAGAACCGCCGTTTATTATTACAATTTCGCGTGGTGGTATACAAAGTTTCAAAGTAAACAACGCCGGTTATGCGTAGACGCGTCCGTATATGTATAGATATAGTCACGGAGGCCTCGCAAATGCGCAACTTTCTCGGCGCGAGCGCGCACATACGATTAGCCGTTCATAATTTTTCAGACGCCGCGATAACTGAAATTCCAGAGAGAAACATAAAAAAAAATGAAAGAAAAAAGGAAGGAGGAGAAGAAACGTTGCGCAAACTACTCTCCACCCATGCTCGATTCTGTATATCCTATACACCAGGCTGGGAGCTCGCGCGTGTTATATTGATCATCAAATAATTCAGACGTCACTTTTTTTTTCCTTTCTCTGTTTTTGCTACACGAGGCACTGTATGACGTTATTGTTTGAGCGCGGGTGCGAGACTAGCGAGAGATAAGATTGTGTCGCCGGAGAGAAGCTCGGGTTATGTCTCGCGAGTCACACACGTAGTGCGTAGGTCGCCGGAAAGGAAGTGAAATTCTTTTTTTTTTTTTATTGTTTAAATAAGGAGAAGCGAGAAAGGTGAGTGTACGTCTCACTGGCGTCAATCGCCAAAAATACACCCGACGAAATTTCACGCCTGCCCGCCCGGATGATTCTTCGCGAATTCGCTTTTTCTTTTTTTTTCCCTCGTTTCTCCAGTCCGATTTAATTAGGCTGGAGGGGGGTGGGGGAGAGGCGTAGAGGCTCGCGCGCGCCGTCGCAGTTCGCGTTTAGGGGATGAAGTGGCAACCCTCTCGTCGGCGTACCGAATCAAGCGCTCTCTAGCCACAGTGAAAGATAGAGAGAGGGTAAGCAAGAGGGGAATAGAGTGAGTGAGTAAGAGAGCGAGAGAAGGATAGAGCGGAAGGAAGGCAGGTCGTAGTCCTTTTCTTTCTCTCTCGCTCGGCGTATCACGTGACGTGTTTCAGTGGGAGGAGCAAGCCTCCGACGTCCCCCACCATCAAGTGGGTACTCTCTGCTCTCTCTCTCTCCCTCTTTCTCTCTCTCTGTCTCTCCCGGCCTAGTGGTGGCAGCAGCGCAGTAACCGCAGCAGCAGGAGCGCGAGAGAACGCTATCACCCTTGGTCGCGGCTAGTCGATCAGCGGAATATCAGAAGGGGAGGGGGCCAACTCACCCTCCTCTCTTAGTCTCTCTCTTCCTCTATACTTTAGCTCCTCCTGGCTTCAGCTCCTCCCTCAACACCCTACCCCCTCGTCGACATCCTCCTCCTCCTCCTGATCCCCCTCCTCCCGTGGCAGCTTGACCCTGGTCCCCTGAGGGCCACACCGTCGTGAGTCGGCTCGGAGCAAACTGTCAGCGTCGTTGGCGCGCGCTCGCATACACACACACACCGTGCGAGATTGATTTCTAGATCGGCGATTCCGATCGAGATCTCTCTCGCTGCACCCCTAACAGCCCCCCCTCCAGTTTTGTCGTGCGCGGCTCTCACGTTCCGCGGCCGCACACGCGCTGGGAAAGAAGGTCTTACATTCCCGGATATCGCTCGAAATTCCATACTTTGCGTCTGCGTGCATGTGCACACACTCACACGCGAACTCGTCCCTCTTTCGTGAGACTTTCCAAATGTATATTCCACGAGAGAGCTTGTGCTGCGCTAAGACTTGGTTTTACTTCTCGTTCAAACACACAAATTCCATGTACTTAAGGATTTTCATTTTTTTATTCTTCTCTCTCTCTCTCTCGCTTGGCTTCGTATGTAAGCGAATTACACGTTTTGCGCGCGGATAATACACGGCCTATACTTTGTCTCGAATAATATTAGACTAGCCGCGTAGACGCGCCCGACCAGCTTATGGATCGTTTTGTCAATCGTAATTAACGTCCGCTCCAACCCATATATATGTTATATGCATAACGTGTTTCCAAGGCAGAAACGATTTCTCATAAAATCGGGCTCAAGGCGACTATTTTCCACGCGGCTCTCTGTGGGGAGTAGCGGGAAATTAAAAAATTCTCATCGAGCCTCCACGCAAAAGCTTTGCAATTTCAGCTAAATTCCTTTTTTTTTTTAAACCACGAACCCAACCTGCGATATAGGATTACAGAAGCTTGAAACAAGCGTATAACGCGAATTGGAGAGTCAACGGTATGCCGAGATCGCGGGTGTGTGTGGGGGGGGATGTACAGCTATAGACGGAAGAATACGCGTCTGTTTCCAGTCGACGGAGCCGAAGAGAAGAGAACGCGATGCCGGCGCCTCTGTCTTTCTCCCAATGGCAATTAGCCCCCCAGCGGCTCACGCGCCCGCTCGAGCAGCCTCAATATGTGTACGAGAGCGCGTGCGAGGAGGAGACATCAAACGCCGGCGCTGCCGGCACACGGCAGCGCACAAAGCTCTAGAGAGGGGGAGGGTACCATCCACCCACCCCCACGAAGCTCACTCTCGGTGCTCCTTCAATGCGCGTGTGCCTGCGTTAACTTTCTCTGTCTCTTTGCCCGATAATCGGGGGAGAATCGGCCGAGCTTTGTGTGTGTGTGTACGAGGATGGCTCTTCATTCGGGGGATGAGAGAAACGAGTGGCGGACGGTTCAGAAAGAGATTGACTTGTTAAGATTCTTTCGGAATCTCTCTTTTTTGTTTTCCGTCGTCGTTGTTGTTGTATTATTGCGGGAGGTGCTTGGCTTAGAGAAGAGAGCTTTTTTATTAATACCCATTGTTTGGACTGGCGGTTTAATTAAACCTCGCGCTTTTGATAAAGCGACTGGAATTTATGAAATGTTGAAGGTGGTAACGTCAGGGAGGATGCGTTAGCTGCTGAGGTGTGTGTGTGTTTTTTTTTCGTCGCGAATGAGAAAAGAGCGGTATGGGAGCGGAGGGCGAGAGGAAAAGCCAAAGGGTTGCTTGCATATATTAAAAGAGACGGACGCGAAGAAGAAGAAGGGGGAGTCGCTTGATTATCCGGATGAGATAGGGAAAATTAAATAGATTATGAGGCAGATAGGGAGGTGAGTGGGTAATGCAAGAGGGAGAGATCGCGATTCTGTTCGTTACGTGGGCAAAGCTTGAACCGGCGCAAGTTTCACTCCTTCTCGTCGAGAGATAAGAATAAAGCGCGCGCGTGTAGATGTAATCGGAAGGTTAAAGATATACCTGGGCGTTTACCTTCCTTTTCCTTCGTTTTTTTTGGTAACGCTCATTGAATGTTAAATTGCGCCACATTTTTACGGGCTTATACGCCCAGCGGGCTCTTATCTCTCTCTCTCTCACTCTTTCGCTCTCTCCGCTGTATTAACAAGATATTTATACGGGGTGCAAATAAAATGTTTTTACCTTTATTTTTTTTTGCTTTTTGAAGTTGAACGAGAATTTAGTTTATTTTTCTGTCTCTCGTAAATTAACGTAGTTTTTCGTGAGAAACGAGAAAAACGACGGTTTATTCGTACATACAGATGCTTCCGAAGCAATATAGTTTTTATAAATATCGCATGAGCTGTAACTTCCTAAAGAAACAAAGATTAACGTTCCACATTATTAGGATGACGTACTTCCGTTACAGTCTTATCTCCCAAACTGCCTCAGCTATATCTCGAGCTAAAGGATATTTACGAGTTTAAACCTTAGTCGAAATATTTGTTCTCGACTACTCGTCAAATCAATTTCTCAAAGCGACATCGCCAAAATTAAAATAATAACAAAAATCTTCGAATAATCAGATCGACAATAACGACCCACTGGCCGGACAATCCATCAGGCGTTCTTTATAAGGATTCTTTCTTCCTCGGGAGAGCGGTGCACTGCCTTATTCCATACCCATATCAAGACTCATTACTTATCGAGCCGTACTCGATCTGCAAAGCGGTCCATGATACATCGGGCACGCGAATGCCGATACGATCATGACTACTCGATCATCCTATCACCGAGTAATGTCGTGACATTTTTTTATCTTCCAGCGCTTTTTCTTTCTCCCGCGCACCACGTAACGTTCAAAGAGAGAGAAATAAAACGTTTTCCAGCTGTTTACCGTTCGTTACATATTCTTCGTTCTCCAATATCGTCTCTTCCAAATGAAAAATACTGTTATCCCCTTCTTCTTTTTCTTTTCGTATACGTTTTTATTCAAAAAGAGAAACTCACAATTGACCCGAATCAAAAATTAACGCTCCTATAATACGTTAAAAGCCTACTGCGCACGATGCAGTGAAAAGTCTGGGAACGGTGTTTCATTTTTTTTTTTGTTCTTTTTTGACATTTTTACCTTATACCATCTCGAGATATCTCGGAGTAAAGAGCAAGCGAGTAAGAGGGGGGAAGTTGAAGAGAGAGAGAGAAGGTGGTCGATACGAGTCGATCGGGCTCTCTCTCTCTCTCTCGGCGGGCCGTCGAAGGGGCATAAGGAATGCTCGACATTCCAGGCTACATGCACACGTCGAGAGAAGGAGGTAGGAGGGGGGGGGCGAAGGCCTGGGCACGCGCGTGGATCTAAGTGAAGCGATGCCGACAGGCGGCAGAGTCGCCCCGCGGTGGGCCCCGCGCTCTCTGAGGTCAGAGAGAAAGAGATCGTGGGAGGCGCGGACGGTCGTGATACACGCTTAATGTGTAAGCGACTTGCTAAGCTAAAGCACCGCTCGACCTGGAAACGTTTACATTATATCCCCTTCCTAGGTACAGTCGTCGATGATTGACCCGATCATTCGACTTGTGTATCTATATGGGGGTCTATGAATATGTGTATTTGGACTGTCGGAGAGCCGACAGTTCCGCGTACGTTCAGAAACCTTCCGCGGAAGTGATCTCTTTCGATCGTTTCTCAGATTATTGCGTTTATAAGAGGCTGAAGAGAAAAATATGATTTTACGTAAGGATCGGCCGTTGGTTTTTCGGATTATTTTACATTAAGCGTATGCGAATTCGGCGTTTCTTCGCGAATTGATATATGCCAGAGCTGAGATAAATCCGGACTTTTATGTTACTCGGCTTGTGTGTATATATCGGGGCTTGATCAATGATTCGAATTTTTGCGTCGCGAAAAAAATGGCTACTCTATCAAAGTGTACAAATTGATTAGCCTCGGGAGCCGTAACCGGTATAAGCGCGCATAACCGAGAGGCACGGTATTTCCTAATGAAATTATCTTATCGCGGCTAAAAGACGAAACTTTACCGTAAAGCTTGCGGATATACCTTGGCGCGCTTCGTTAAGGCCAATGAAAAAAAAGGTCTATTTTACTCCCGAGCGTACGTTATTATCTCGTATGCAAATGACTTCTAGATCCGAGTTATTGAAGTGTGCGATATTGCAGCATACCGGCTAATCTCTCGAGTATGGCATATTTCAAATTTTTCGACCGAGTAAGAGTATATATAAAAAAAAATAATAAAAAAATACCAAAGAATGGCGTCGAAATGCCTCTTGATACGCGTTTATAACTGAAGCGAACCTTTCAAAATCCGATGATCCAAAATGATCGGAATTTGATAAGTGTATAATAAAGTAAAAATCAAGGGCTATTCTATTCTCGCGAGTGTACGTACGTTATCGAAGCGTTACAAAAGGCTTTTTACGATTAACAGTACCAGCAATAGAAAAAAAACGAAGAAGTATACGTATATATGTATCGATCAAAGTAATGACCGATGTGACGGAGAGGCACGTATAATACGGCAATTCAGAGTTGCTGTCCCAACAAACGAAATTAGTCACATCCTCTTGTGAAGATTGACACGCTCGCTATTATTCCGACTTTTTCAAAGCGGACACTATACGCGTATACACACACACATGAACAGACATTCCAATCGATTGGCTTTCAATAGCGCTAATATGCCTCGTAACGCCGATGATTAACAAGTCAAGCTGTATCCGGTGCCGATGTGTACACGTCACTGTATATACATATACACACTTATACGCACAGATTTATCGATCCGCGTGGAAAAGGAAATTTTAATCAAACCAACCGCGCGCCCCCGCCTCGTCCGTATACAGCGTATTAACAACGAGTAGGAGGGGGGGCCTTCGCCGATGCGCACGCGCCAGGTATAACGGTGAATTTCGTTCATTCATCAGGAATGCATTTATTAAAACATTCCGCGCGTAGCCCGGAGGACTCCCTGCGGCTACCCGGCCAACTCTCCCCCGCCTTGTGTATATAGGTATACGTTCAGATATTTATAGCAGAGGAGATCCGGTCTCTATCCCTCGTTTTGGCCCTCGACGATAGCCATCCGATAACCCCTCCCCTCTTTTCTCTCTCTTTCGAATCGCTAGGATGCTTAGACGGCCGTAAAGCTCGTCTACCTGCGGATATATCTCTCTGTGCTCTCGGCTGCGCATTTCTCTTTGGGTTTACCCAATTTCCAGCCGGATGCTGGGAGAGCTTTTAGCTTGGGATTTGCGCGCGGTTTTTGGGATATGATTTTCTTGAGTTTAACGGTAAAGGTTAAAGCTTAACGGAATTTTAACAATTTCACCACCCGGAGCTTGCGGCTTTGACCTTCGAGCTTTCGACGGAGAATAACTCCGTGGAAAGCTCTAGATTTTAATTAAATTAAACCTTTGTAGATTTAGTAGCGGATGTATACGGACACTGATAAGCCCTAGGCCACGCTGGTCTTTTCGTTTTTGTTAATAGGAAGGGAGATAAGGTTCAAACGAGTGCAACACTTTCGAAGAGATTTTTATTTTTTTATTTTGTTTTCCGTCGTCGTAAATAATAAACGTCGGGCTAATTTAATGAACGAGTTAATAGCAAATAATTTAATGCGTATATATGATAATTGTTATTTAAATCCGATCAATTTTTTATTAGCAGCTCCGAGAGAAGAAGAGCGAAAGAAAGATGGTGAAAAAAAAACGAGAAGGAAGAATAAAAAAAGAGAGAAGAGAAAAGAAAGAAAGCAGAAAAAAAGAAGAAACGAAGGAGTCTGATATTAAGCCACCCACGTGCAGGAAAAACCTGTCCTGACGATAGCGCGTCCGTATAGGCCCCGAACACTTTGAAAATGCCAAAAGGTCGTCAGGCGCGGTATAAGCGACGGCGATTATCTGCAAACAGTTTTAGCCGAAAACTAAGTCGATTACAGTCGCTGCTCCTGCTGGCTGACTCTTAACGCGAGTGTGCGAGCCGGGGGGTGGAGGAGGGAATACGTAAAAAACGAAAGCTGAAAATAAAAATTGTCTGCGTGTGGCGCGCGAGCCGAATCGAATCGAGAAGATGAGGCAGATGAGGCAAAAACGAGGAATAAAAAATCGGCAGCGAAGCCAACAAAAATGTCTATATACGTATATAGCTGCTTGAGAGAGAGAGGAAAAGAGAGAAAAAAAAGAAGAGGAGGAGGAGGCGAGTGAGCGGTCACGCCGCGGGCGTCCGAACGGTGGACGTCGCAATTTGCATAGCCGAATATATGTGCTTTGGTTGCACACACGGCAAAGGGAAGGAGAGAGAGAGAGAGGTAGACGGGTATATAGTGTGTATGGGTGGGGGAGGGCCGGCGTGTTATTGCTCACTTTCGGCCAATCGCTTATGACCAATCGATACGGGCGTCTGCGTGTGGCGCGGCCGAGAGAGCTCGCCTTCCCCCCCGCGCGTACATCTATATACATGGCACAGCTATCTCTCTCTCTCTCTCTCTCTCCGTCACTCTTCGCTTCTCTTATGCGAGGACTCTTCTTCTTCTTTTTTATTCATTCTGTGTGTGCGCGTGCGCGCGCGATTAATCGAGCGTCAGCACGAAATTCGACTCTCCTTTCGTCTCCCCCCCCCGTCTCCCAATCTTAAGCGACTCGTTCTACCTAACTATACAGCGAGCGACGAGTTTATTAATAAGTCGAGACTTTTTTTCGCTGTCTCTCTCTCTCGCTCGGGCATTGCCTGGATTTCGAAGTAAACAGCTTGTTTGTCAATGAACCTCCTCTCGATATACACCTGAGCCTGTTTCGGGTATATTTTTAACTTTATCGAAAGGCCTAACTGTTTAAAAACTGTTGGGCGTTTATGCCGTATTTCGAACGAATAATCGAGTTCTTCCAGTATAGTTACTCTCGTATACAGAAAACAAAAAAAAAACTTTACGATTGTTCTTGAAAGCTTGAGTGCCCAGAGACCGTCGGCGTCTCTCGCGCGGAATATACGCTTGATGCCCGAAAAAGAAGAAAAAAAAGAATTCGTCAGGGCCTTGGAGGAGTACACGTGTAATCTGGACAACTCCCATGCTCTCCCCTACCTACACACATATAGGTGCAATACGTGCGAGCATAACGGTCAGCCGAGAACGGAAGAGAAACTCGGCAAGAGGGCTTTGGGCGAAAGGGTTAACAAGGGCGACATGAAAGACGCCTAATCACCGAGAGCGCGCTCTTTTGATACCTCTGACATTCTACGCACGCCCTCGTATTTTTGTCAGCGCTTAATCCGCGCAGTCTCGTTAAACCCTATCATTAGCCATTATGCACCGGACCCTACGAAAGACACACACACACGTACAAATGTCTCGGATGGAGAACACGCCCACCTCCTTTTCATGCGTAGTCTTTCCTATTTCTTATATATACATCCGTGATATTTCCGTGCGAGAACTATGGGGCCCGAAGAAAAAGAAAGACGCACAGCGGCGACGAAATAAGCGCGCAGGAAGGAAGTTTATTGAATTAATCAAATAATTGCCCGGGAGGGGAATGTTTTTATCTCGCTCTTGTGCTTTCCTTTCTTTTCTTCGACAATCGTGACTTTGATTTTTCTAGAAGTTTCTATTACACTGTCCCTGGTTGGTTTTTTTTTCGTATAGGGTTGGACTGCTATTGTCGTATATTTAGTATCCTTTCTTAGTGTTCTCCTTTCGGTTAGCTTGCGTCATGTTAATATTGCATTGCGTCACTTTATATGATTACATCGGCGCTAAAGCGCTCGAGGTTATCATTTTGATTTTTTTTTATTAGATCTCAAGGATTACGGAATACAGTGATACCTTTTCATCAGCGATTGCAAGTTTCTCGATTTGAAGTCTTGGTAATTCAACGTTAGCCTTTCTATAAAATCCGATATTCCCATGATTCTATCCCATCTCTTTTTCTCCCGTAGAAAAAAAAACCCGATTAATCCAAGAAATTACCTCTTAAAAAAAATAACAGAAACTCCGGCAAAACATCGAAAAGCCCAGACGGATATATCAAAAGTGATCGCCAGCAACAGCCGAGCGTCAAAACAAATCTCCAGGTAGACGCGTTCGAAAGAAAATAAAAAAAAAAAGAACAGTGCGGATCTCGCATCAAAGCAAACATAAAGACGAAGAAGAAGAAGAAGAACTTCCTCAAGAACTCGCGAGAGAAACTTCCCCGGGACAATAGGTCGCCACGACGCAATGCCCCGGCCGCGAAGAAAAAGGAAGCGAGCTGTATTTGGCAGAGGTTTGCGCGGGGGTGCCGCTCGTTAAACGGCTGTCGATCGAGGTTAGGCCCCGAGGGCTCGGACATGCGTGCTAAGCGCCCTAGCTTTTCATGTCCTCTCGTCGCCCTTGGGGCCCCATTGTCGACGAGCGGAGAGAGGCTGTTGGGTAAGAGATACCACGACGCGAGAGAGATATCCGCTTTCTCACAATACACAAGCCTCCCCAGCCGATCCGTACCTGTTCACGTGCGTCCGAGCGTGATATCGATTTAGGAGGAGAACAGAGGAGCGGGGGGTAAGAAGGAGAGAAAGTGGCTAATCTGCTTTGGGGGATCATAGCCGCGCGGTATTGTTCATGCGCCAGGGGTCGCGTCGTGAAAAAAGAGAGAGGGGTGGGGGGGAATATACGCACGTGTCGCGGAGGTGCGCATCCGTGATGCGCGCCCCAGGATGATGCTTGACGTTGCGCGAGCGAGCCGAGAATAAGGAGGAGAAGGAGGAGGGCGAGCGGCGTTGTAGGGGGGAGCTCAAAAGACCGACTTAAGAGGCTAAAGAGGATCGGCAGCTCCTCTCTCTCACTGCCTTCCTGGCGCCCCCGTGTACTTAGCTGTATACGTTACGACGCGGTCATGCGTGCGCGCACTTCCACGCTCTTTTGGAAAGAGAGAGAGAGGCAGACACTCTTCCCTCCCCCATTCTTCGGATATGTACCTTCCGCCGAAACGGATTTTCCCAATTACGCGTACAGCCTCTTGGTTGGTTTGGTACGTAGTAACAACCTTACCGGTACATTGCGCTCTTGATCTCCGTCGCTCCGAGTCTACATCGGTAGCGCGCGAGGCCTTTTTGTCATTTGGAAACGCTTAAACTCTTCCAACGGGGATTTTCGTTAGCCGTGCGGATTAGGGGCTGACTGGCTCGTTAAGGTATAATCTCGTCCGTTGTTTTGACGAGTGTTTCGCGTCAAACGCAAACGAGACGGCCCCGAAGATACGGAGCTTTGTTTAACCGCAGAGAAAGGGGTATATCTGAGAGTAAAAAAAAAACCGAACGCTAATAACTTGTATATCCGTATGCAGTTGTGCGTAGTAACGACGAGCTCGTACGCGTACGGGGCAAATAAACGGTAGCGCACGCGTCGTAAAAGAATCGCTGCGATGAATAACGTTTATCGCTTTTCCATTAATTCTTCCGTCTGCCAATCAAAGCACGAGACAGAGAGGGAGTTCCGGGGGAGCTGCGCGGGTTGATGCGATGAAAAAAAAAAGACGTACGAAAATACCCACGACGCATGCCCATTATACGGAGCAAGCCGCACGGACGCGTATATCGCACTCTTGGTGTACACATCCCTTGGGGGATGAAAAAGAGAGCGAACGATTAATGATTTACGAATCGCAATTACATTTCCATTTCGAAAATGCATAACGACTCGGAGGAAAAATGAGGAGCGCGTATTATATACATGCGAAAGAGAAAGAGAGAGGCAGACTTCCCGACTCATTACGATTGTTTACGGCTCGATAAATCAGGCAGATGCTCATCGGGAATAATCGCGGAGAGAGAGAGAGGCTACCTTATACTCGGGCCTCGTCATCTCGTCGCAAGCCCGAAACCGGTAGTAAAACGTTTTGATTCATTGTACGTGCTCTCGAATGCGTTTTGCCAAGATCGACGCGTTTTATTCGTTTTGTCTTCATTTCGAACGCGCTAGTCCCTCCCGCTTTCTCTCTTTCTCCCTACTCTCCCCCCCCCCTTTTGGCGTATACGGCTTATAAGGCGCGCGGGGTCTATTGATTTACGATAAGGATGCCTTTTTATAACGCACGCGTATACACGCGCATACCTATTATGACGCGCACAAATGAGCTCGGAAATTAATTGATGTTGTAATTATTGAAATTCAATTTTATGCGTATCACGAGCATGTATATGCACATGTGGAGTGCCTAATTAATTGTGCTTAAAAACGAAAGAGCGCGTATTAAAGCAATTTTCGAAGAAATTCGGGATTATTGCAAAATGCCACCATTTGAATTCGAGGAGAAGCAAAAAATTTTTTTTAAAAAAAAGAAAAAAACGCGAAGAACAAGGGTCGCCGGGGATGAAAAGGGAGATATAGGTCTTTGGGAGGTAAAAAAGAATGAGGTAGGTGGAGGCTACGGGCTTATGTATATCCCTTCGCGACGAGACGGATTCTCTCTTTCTCTCGCTCTCTTTCACGTGTGCGTATGGTCAGAATCAGAATCGAGGGCCGGCGAGAAATTGGGAGAGGCGGTCTCGGCGGGGGAGAGAAAGAGAGTGTGAGATCCGACAGCTCGGCCGGAGGTGGCAATGAGCCTGCCCGCATACAAACTCACACACGTAAGGCCGCAAGAAAAAGAGAGAGAGAGAGTCTCTGGGGGTCCCGCCTTCTCTCCGTCTCTCTTTTTCTCCGCTCGACACACCCACGCTCGCTCTCGGGCTGCTTGTTTTCCCTTTTTATCCGAGAGTTCGGATCTCGCCGTTGGCCAGAAATATAGCCGCGCAGCTCTCTGCCCACCCCCCGTTTCTTCTCTCACTTCCTCCTTGGCCCCCGTATAGCAGTATAATGGCTCGAGCATGGTGGCCCTACCTCCATCCATCCCCCCCTCGCGACTTGCTCTCCTCTTCTCGCCTCTTCTCGGCTATCTCTTATTCCGAGAGGATTCACAGCACCGAAGCGTCTTCTCTTTTCTTTTTTTTTTATTTGACCGATATCGCGCGACGTAATCGCATTAATATTAAGCGGCGCATCGATCAGATCGCGATTTGCTCTCGTTTCGATATTACACGCACGCATGTGAGTGTGTGTCTGTGTTCACGTATACCCTTATCTGTCCTATATACAGCAACTCTTTCCTCTCCAATTATTATCTTTTTTTCACCAACCGCGCGCTCGACAAATTACGGCGCGTCTACTTAAGTAGTCGGACGTAGTTGCAGGTGATTAGTTTCGCGCGTTTGCAAATTGAACGTAGACGCCGAGCCGGGGCAGAGCCTCGACGCGACCAAACCGGACATCTTCTCTCCCTCTCGTTCTTATACGTCGTTGCGCATTTTGCATATTTAAATTATTACGCGATTTTAAACATCTCCCCACCTCCCCCGATGTTATAAGCCGCCAATCAATTAATCACACGATCGTGTGTACTTAACCGATCGCTCTATCAATTATAACATGCTTTGTATGTGTTCCTTTCTATACACAACGATTTATGGTTATGTAAATAGCATTACGCGTTATAAGCCGCGACGGCCAACGACGTGATTTCACTTTGGCCAAATGAAATCTTATTATTTTATCCGCGAAGGGTATATAACCGTTTAATGCCGAAAAATAAATCGAGCTGGAGAGACGAGGTAAAAAGTTATATCGCATAACGGCGCCCACTTGCCTCGGCTCTCGGTGAGACACGACGCGGAATGGCCGTCGGGGGGCCCCCGCGTGTAATCAATTAATTATAACGTCACTTTCACGTCAGCGTAATTACTGATTCGCAAAAAATTGACCGCGCGCGCGCCTCTGTCAAATGCGCCCGCCCGAGCCTTATATCATAAACTTCTCGAGACAGCGCTCGGCTCTCTTTCCCCCCTCCCTCTCTCTCTCTCGGTGAAATCGACCGAATACGCGCGTGTATATGCCAACCATAGAGGGAAAGAAAGAGAGAGAGATGACCTACCGCAAATTGTCTCCCGGGCCCGAATTATCGGCTGTCGATCTTATTCCATCCCATTGGCCCCTACGTATTCTCTCGGCTGTCTTTCGATAAAAGCAACATCATCATATTTAATAATCGCACAATGGAGCCGAGAGAGGCACCAGGGGGAACGAGACGGATAAGGATCGAGAGGGGTCGTTCGCGCATACGCTAAGAGATTTACAAGCCTATTTTTATAATAACAAAATTAACACTTCTCTCTCTCTCTCTCTCGGAGGAGCACCCCTATATTTGTCTTTTCTACGGTAAAGCACGCGAGAGAGAGAGAGAGAGAGTGGCAGGGGAGAGGGGCGAGGTGCAAAAGTGTCTACGTTGCAAGGCACAAATACTTGGAAGTTCGCATTTGCGAGAGAGAGAGCGGCCCCCATCGGCTTATCAGGTGTGCATTGACAGATCCATTAGCGCTTCTAAGAAGTCCATTATAAAGGGATAAATCGAGAGAAGAGAGTGAGGGGAGGAGGAGGATCGAGCGTGAGAAAAGCGCGCGTAAGGAGGGGTCTTTTAAAAAAGATAATACGCGTTCGAACGATGCATTTTCGGTGTGCGGCTAGCTGCATTTTGCCGATCGCCCGGACGAGCCTTGGCTGTTCTCCACGCGTCGTTTTTGCGCGTCTCCTTTTTTTGCCGTCTATTAGCATTTCGGCTTATCAGTCGCGAAATCGCTTCGGATTATCTTATCTCTTTCTCACTCTAAGTTTTACGATTTTGTTGTTCTTCTCTGCGACTCGTGAGAAATTTATTGTTCCCCAGCGTTCTCGATTGCAAAGTTTGAAAGGTTCGCGCGTGTCCGCGCACGTATAACGTTTGAATACAATGCAAAAATTCAACCCGTTTGACTAATGAGCCGCCGTGCTTTTATCGCCGAGGGTGGCGTATTTTTTAGGCCAAAGGCTAAAAATAATAAAGAAGGACGAAGGACCACCTGGACAGGGTAGAGGGATAGTCTCGTCCATTTACCTGTACACTCCAGCTCCCCCTGCGAGATTAAGAGTCTAATCGAAGCTAAAACGCGGGGGGAGAACGCGTGGCCATAAATACTCATTTGTCCACGCGCGCGAGTTAGGCTAGTCCTTTCGCTAAACTAGATCTCTCGGGACTTTTATCTCTTTCTTTAGGTCTCGTGTTCGTAATTAGGGAAGAAAGGCTGGATACACAACTGGCCCGGAGGGTGGCTTTTTTAATAATACCGAGAGTCGCGATGTAATTTGGGGAGAAGAGACTTGGGACGCACACGCGTGTTGGATTGAGATGTCGAGGGAGGGATATAGGAGTTTGTGCTGGCGTCTAATCTGCGATTAGTCTCGGCGCCCCGATTTTTCACTTGGTCATTGTGTACTCCCCTCTAGAAGCTATGCTGTTGAATTGATATGACTGATGTCCTAGTGACAAGATAAGAGTTGTAGATTTACTGATTATTCGTTATTGAGTGAAAAAAAAACGCTAAAAAAATGTATATTTATATTAACAACTTACCTATGGTGCTAATAAGGCTTATAGAAAAAGAGAAGGAAAAATAAAAGAAAAGAGAGATGAAAGCTGGTAATGTAGAGACGAAGGAAGGATGACGCAGCATCGTCGTCTCGTTCTTTGATTGTACGAGTGTATGTGTGTGTGTGTATACGCGCTGGATCCGATGAGGTGCATAAAGTAGCCATATGGAAGGACAATGAGCGTAAAAACGAATCCAGAGTTCTTGCCCTTTCTCTCTTTTTCTTATTCTGCTCCTCCTTCTCGCTGCTGCGAGCAGCCGAGGAAGCGCACGCGGTTAAAACGTTATATACGTTTCTCTTTGTTTCTCGATATATAGACTGTGGGAACCAATTTCCGTTTAGATTCGGCTCTGTATAAAGGATTTCATGAATGAAAGTTATTCTTCTTCGCTTTTTTCTCCTTCTATCTTGCCTCTCCTTCTCTCTCTCTCTTCCTCTAACTCACTCGCGTGGTACCCATGATCGGATTCTTTACACACAAGTACAACGCAGTCCTCGTCTTCTTTGCTCTCGCCTCCCTCGAACGCCCCCTTCCGCTTTCTCTTTCTCTCGGTTCTTCTCCTCCTCCTCGTCTCTTTGCTTCTTTCTCTCGGTTCTTCTCCTCCTCCTCGTCTCTTTGCTTCTTTCTCTCTCTCTCTCTCTCTTTCCTTCGTTCATGTCCACTGTTTTTCTGTCATTCGCACTTTGAGAGGATAAATTTAAACAAATGTACCGAATCTCGTGAAAAAATATTATTAATATTTTTGCATGCCTTACCATCTCGGTGTACAAGCGAAAACAATTAAGCCGTGGATATAACAAATGTTCAAATCAAATTTCTTATGTATTAGATCCAACGTTGCACTTCTCGGAACGCACAGTCCCTCCTTTTAATTTTTGCGTTTTTCTCCCCTGGTAGCCGTACGCTTATCCCAGCACCGCTTACGCATATTCCTCTTATTACAAGCGCACTTTTTTAAATAAATCAAGCACTTGCCCTACGCCTTCGTTTCTCCAGTGCTTTTCCCGTGTACCTGCACATTTACCGACAGAAAAAAAGAGAGAGACATCGATCGTTTTACGATTCCTGCTGGTCTGTGTGCACATTGCCGCTTTAACTAGAGAGCTATCTTTATGGAGGAGCCAGCTGGGAGGTGGGGCAGTGACGCAAGTTCATCGCTTCGAACGCACAGGTGGAATGTATATACCTTCGAACGAGGGGGGGAAACACACAGATAAGCCCATGTCCTATAACTTACCGATGATACTCTCGACGCAGCGGCAGCAGCACCTCAACCCTCCTCCTTTTTGCTCGTCGTCTTTGTCTTGAGACAAATACGTCCCGGAGATTACCGAAGGAAAAGGCGCGTATTTGTCCAGGGATTAAACGAGCGCTGCAATATTCCGTAAGCTCTAACTCTCCACCTGTCTCTCGTTCCCTTTTTTCTTTTGGCGCAGCAAAAAAAAAATCCTTTTTCGTACCCTATCTCTCTCTGTTTGCTTATTTTTTTTTACTGCCTCCTCGATATCGATTAAAAAATTTTCCGGGTACATATCTTCGCTTTTCTACGAGCACGAATTTTATAAAATTTGATAAAACTTTTCTCTTCGTAGGGTTGTTTATGCAAACAAACAACCCTAATCTCGACCGATAAATTATCCGGTGGTAAAGTAACATACATAAAGTCTCGTAAATTTAATATATATACCTTTCTTCTCTTACTTCAATCGCCTCTCTCTTAACATCTCAATATCTCAATTCAACAATTACCTTTCTCTTTCATTCTCTCCCATCTCGTTCTCTCTCTCGGCAACGAAGTTTAAAAACTCAATAAGCCCCGAAGACAAAATTAAAAACTTGTCAAATCATTGGGGATCGTTAGTTAAACAAAACGTCAGCGAGACTTGTCTTCATCAATAACGCGCGCTCACGTGGCGACCGCCAAGAGTTGGTAGAAGAAAGAAAAGGTGCGCGCCGGGTGTACACGGTGAATTAGACGAGCGGAGAGAACGAGAGAGAGAGAGAAATCAGCGTGAGCTTATAGACAAAGAGCAGCAGGAGATGAAGATGAAGCGCTGGAGTGTGTAGAGAGTGAGGTTGAGGGGGAGGCCGAGGGAGAAGAAGAAGAGAGGTGAGGACAGGAACGGCTCTCTTCTCGTCGGCGTTGCGTATATATCGAGAGAGAGAGAGAGAGAGAGAGGCGAGAGAGAAAGATCGCGCGTCGAGAGAGGGGTCAGTCGGCGTTAGTGCACGGGAGAACGCAGAGGCCCACCGGGGTGGCAACTACTACGGTAATTAACAATCCATTTTGTATTCGGCTCATCTGATCTCTCTCTCTCTCTCTCTTTCTCTCTGCTTGCAACGTGTGCGGTCTGTGACGTCATAATTCGGGGCTCCTTCGGAGCGTACCCGCCCCCTTAATATGGGCCCCGACACCTCTCGCGCGATCTCCAGCACGCACTTCGTCTACCCTCCCTTCTCTCGCGCTCACGCGGCTTCTCTGCTGCCTGGACTCCGGTAGAAAGAGAGAGAGAGAGGGACTGCGCTCAACGAGAGAGGATCGCATGCGCCGGGCGCGAAAGGAGCGCGCGAAAGAAGGGGGCAGAAGAGGATGAGAGGGCCCAGGGGCGCTCTTCCGAAGGAGCCCACGAAGAGGTGGAGGAGGATGGTAACTTCTCCGAGAGGATGCTGGTGGTACATACCTCGGAGGCAGCAGCCTCTCTCTCTCTCTCTCGTCGGAGAGAACCTGAATATAATGGAGCGAGAGAGAGAAAGAGAGCTGGACTTCACACGATGCCGCGCCAGCTCTCCTCGCGCTCTATCCTCTCTCTCTCTCTTGCGCTTTCCGAGATGATACAGACCTCAGAGACCTCCTCGAAGCTACCCCCCTCTCTCTCTCTTTCTCTTCCTACCCCCGTCTTAGCTCCGTATGCTCGCTGCTTCGTGAGTCTCGTAAACATACGCACACGATGCGCTCTCGTCTATTACGGAATTTCGCGTGTCGTGGCCGTGTGGTTTTCAAAGGCCGATTTTTATCGTTACGATAGGCCTATAGGCTGCTCCCCCCTCCCCCTCCGCCAATTTCCACGCTCGATTACAGCGGCGCGCGTTTCTTCGGGAAGTGTCGATCTTGGGGGCCTCGTCGGAGCGAGCATTAATTTGTAGGCTATACGGAGACCCAGGCACGACCAAGGCTTATTAGCATCCTGCCGCTCGGTATATAGGGCCTTTTATGTTCACCTTCCTCTCTTCGCCACCACCGAGTGCGCGCTCGCATGCTGGCTTATACTTTAACGCAAAGCCCAACGCTTCCGTGGCCGATCGGTATGGATTTCTTCTTTTTTACTTGTAACGCACACGCGCGCGTGTCTCGACTACCGGACGTAGATTTTCTTGGTAGAACAGGGGTGATGTGATGAAATAAGGGAGTAAATGTCGCGTAGCAAAGGATCTTTGTATTACAGTGTTCGGAGGAGAGTTTACCTCGCGTGAGCATAGAGAGCTAATAATATTCGTTTTCTTCCTTTTCTTCACTTTGCTTTTCTTGGTAGTTTTCTTAAGCGTGATCGGTAAAGGAAACGAGGAAAGTTTGTATAGGGAAAGAGGTAAAATAAATTAGGTGCCACGGGCTTCATTGTCGATGGCGCGGAGAGAGAAAAGGTATTCGTAGGTGTGCATAAGGTTGTATGTTTTAAAAAAAAGAAGAAAATAAAAAAAGAAGAAGCGGGCTTTTTATACGGATGTGTTGTTCATTGTGCATACACCTTGCGCATAATAGACGAGCGATTCATTTGTCTAAGTATATACCTGTGTAAATAAGCGCGAGAGGAAGGAGAGAGAGAGAGTCTTTGAATCGGAAGATTAGGGCTCTCGAAAAGCTCGAGTATCCCTCTCGCTCTCTCTCTCTCTCT
The DNA here is from genome assembly GCA_030522585.1 of Anagyrus pseudococci. NCBI lineage: Eukaryota > Metazoa > Arthropoda > Insecta > Hymenoptera > Encyrtidae > Anagyrus > Anagyrus pseudococci. Next base: position 163,421 of record JAPYYQ010000551.1, on the reverse strand, counting down.
CTTGGGGAACTGTGTATATGGCTTATTATATTGTACTCTCGAGTCTCGCTTCGCTGCTGCTGCAGTTCAATGGCGCGTCGAATCGGATACGAGGATAGTGCTAATGGTCTAGCCGAACAGCCGGTACTTGTAGCATTGCCGCTTCGACAAAAGGATTGACTTGGAAAGTGTGTTTATTTCTTCTGTTGTGTACAGGTGCTGTTTTGATTGTGCTCTTCAGTGATTTTCAATAAACAATCCGAGTGTAATGGTAAACATGATATACGTATCTTCGTTTTTAAATTTATTTTTGTTTAATCGAGCGATTCTCGCAGTCTCGTAAAAATCAAAATTAATTGCAGCCGATAAAATGTTCCTTTCGTAAATCCATCGGCGTAGTTGATTGTTTGAACAATTAAATCTTTCTCTCTCTCTTGATGTTTGTTCAAAGGAAAATTTGCTATTTCTTCGGGGCCGAAGAAAAAAAAAAGAAAGAAAGAAAGAAGGTAAACATATTTAATGAACTTTTACTGCCGCTGGCCGGCCGCAAAGCTCGGAAATATAACCGGAAAATACAAGGCGCTTTTATGGGGCTCTTGTAAATATCTAATCGTTTTTCGAGATTTCTTCGGCAAGGTGCAGAGCCAAGCCTGTATGCGCGCGCCGAGGCAGGTTCGGGCTGTAAAATGAAAACTCGCGTTCTCAGGCTTTCTTTGAGAAAATTTTCTTATCGCGCGGCCCCGAGAGAGAGCGGAAATACATAACAAAGGCTAACTAATGGCTTATGAAAATAGTATTTAGAACATTTGCCAGCCCTTTTACGAGAATGTCTTTCTTTCCGCCAGCGTTTGTTTTTCTTTTTTACGCGTTGCAATTAAGCGAGAAGAATTTAAATTGTTCAATTAACTCTAGAAGTTACAGCTATAACACGTTTAACTGGGACTCTATTCGAATAACTCGCTTCTCATTAATCGAATAATTATATTATTGTCAGGACAATAAAAAATAATAATAAACATCCTCTAAAACGCGAATACTCAAAACTGATGACGAAAACTCACGCAGACGGTATGTCCAGTAGTAGAAAAAAGCGAAAGAAATAATAAAAAAAAGAAAGAGAGAGAGGGAAAGAAAGAAAGTAAAAAAAAAGAGGAAGGTAAAAGAAAGATTCAAACTAATGTGCGAAATTTTGGTGCGGCGTCGGGTTCTCTCTTGGCACGCAGAGAGAAAGAGAGAAAGAGAGAGAGCATCGTCGAAAGCGTTATATACCTGCCTCCTCTTTCTCGCTCCCAACCGCAGAGACTGATTTGGCACGAAAGCCAAAGCGACTCTCTCTCTCTCTCGCAGGTGGTTATAGCCGCTGGTAATGGTAGTCGTGAGTAGTATTAGTAGTAGTAGTAGTATTAGTAGCGCGGTACCACGGCATAATAACAGGCCAAGCCGGGCGCGCGCGCGCGCGAAAGAGTGAGAGAGAGAGAGAGCGCGGGGTTAGCTGATGACTTCATTGATCTCCCTCAGTCTCGAGCGGGCGCGAGAGCAAGCACGCGTTATCTCTCTCTCTCTTTCTCTCTCGCGCGTGGCCGCCAGGTAGGACCTCCCTGAAACCAGCTGAAATTATGATCGAGACCGGCCCCGCGGGCCCTATACACCCGGACTCTTCCTTTAGCGCGCGAGACTGCCGAATTATTAGGGACTCGCTTGCCCCTTTTTCTCTCTTCCTCGGAGCGTCATTCCGCTATATGCGTTTCTGCCCCGAGTAAAGTGTAAGCGCTTCTTCTGCCTTGTTTTTTTCCATTTTCAACTTTTCGGCCCTAATTAATTAATCTCGCGTGTAGACGCGCTCGTGCGGTTTCAAGCGAAATATGAACATGGCGGGGAGAGACAATGAAAGAGAGACGTCGAGAGAAATCTGTGTGGATGTAGGTATCATGGGGGGTAAATAAAAGAGAGGTAGGTATAGATAGAGATACAAGTAATAAATCTGAATCGTGAATATATCGGGGGTGGGGAGGTGGACGACTTGATACATAAGCAACGTGTAGGTACTAAGCGGCGCACGCGAATTTTGTTTTATACCGATAAACAAAAAAAAAAGGGGAAAAAACGAAAAGACAACGAATAAAAAAAAAAAGAAAAGGCTGCCGCGGGACATTGCATACGTTGCAACATCGAAATGCAATTGGATTTGCTGAATTTTTCGACAGCTCTCGCCATATACTCTACGGCCGGCCTATACTCCCCACAAGTGTACGGGAGAGAGAGAGAGAGAGAGAGAACAGGCTCAAGTCTCTCAAGTCACGGCCGGCGCGCGTACATCGAAAATGAAAAAAAGAAAAGTAGGGGGAGGGAGGGTGAGACGAAACGCGCGCGATAGAGAGGACCGTGAGCATAGTGGTAATGCAGCCGTGTTTAGAGAGGCTTTCCGGTGCCGGGTCGTGCTCTCTCGCTTCCCCTCCCCCTGCCCACCCGACTGTATATAAGGCGCCCAATACACGCGCGCACGCGTTTGAACGCCAAGAGGCTATATTCCTCTCGAATGGTATATATATCGTTGCTTGCTCGTTGCACCGTCTTCGTGATCCGCTGGCCGTGTAAGTTTCGAGCCTGGAATTTAAAGGAAATAAAAAAAAAAAAGGAAAAATCCAGCGGCGGAAGGGAGGAAAGAAGGACTAACCATTATACACGCTCTCTTTCTCTCTTTCTCTCTAGTGCGAGTATAAATATAAATCGCGGCCACGGCAGAAGTAAAGTAAGAGAGGGGGGCACTATAAGCCGGCCTGTCTCGCGCAATCGAACTACTCTTTCTCTCCTCCCCCCCTCTCTGTGTATATACACGACAGTAAAATCGCGGGCTCTGGTACCTCTCTCTCTCTCTCCTGTATCCACCCTCTCTTAGGCTTAATCTCGTTATTGTCTCTATTTTAGCTGCGCTCGAAACGCGAGAAAACCCTTTGGTTACTCCAGGCACCGAGCGACTGCACTTGCGCTTCTCTCCAGTCGATAATGACGGCCAATTTATTGGCGTAAGTATCTACCATACACGCAAAATGTCGAGCCTCGCGGTTAAAGCGGTATTTCGTATAGTCATCGGTCGTATGGCCATCGATCAAGATGGACTCTGGCCGCCGATCTGCGGGAGGGGAGAAATAGAAAGTGCGACGATCGTCAAGCGAGAGAGAAGAACAAACGGCTGGGAATAAGAGCGATGACGGTCCACCGGTGACGAAGTAAGGGGAGAGCAAGCTTGCAGGATAAAAAGAAGGTGGGGGGGGAGAAAAGGTATGTACGCGCGCGTGCTTGCATATACACACGTCCACGCGGGAGGATCGCCGGTCGCTGCCGGTCGAAAAATTTATGAGCGCTCGGCCTCGTAATTACCATTGTGGATAGAGGGAATAGAGGGGGGTGGGGAGGGGGGGAAGAGTTAGCGGTCGAGGCGCGCCGTTGCGTTCGATATGGGGAATAAGTGGCAGGTAATTGCAGCAGCGCGCGTTACGGCATCAATTTACCTACTTCAGGCCGAGCCTAATCCGCGACTCGCTCGCGTCTCTCTCTCTCTCTCTGTGGATAAAGAGAGGTGGGGAGGAAGAAGAGGGCCCGAAGCGCCATTTAAGAGTCGCCGCAACGAGCAATAGATCCGAGATGTCCGCTCGGGCTTGTTTCCTGCGCGCCATTAAATGTAAGCCTGATTTACCTCGTGGATAATCCGCCGTTTTAACTCTTATTCTATGCCGATCGGCGCACTAGAAAGAGAGAGAGAGAGAGAGAGAACTGCGCGCGCGAGGCTAAATTATTGCCTTACCTCATCCGCCACTCTTTTACGCGCTTAGAGACTCGCTCTCGATGGAAATACGAGTGTGTGTATACGTTGACACGCGCAATGTGGCTCTTCTTGCATTTACTGTTTTAAAAGCCATACGCACTTGCTTGAGACGATGTCTGCGCTTCTCGAGCAAGAGATTTAGGACATGCGGAGCGTGAATAATTTCTCGTGCCCGAGAGAGAGAGAGAGAGAGAGAGAGATACAGTGTCTGCGGCTGATGCCAAAGCGCATAAACGAAAAGCCTTGATGTCGCGAATGATTATGCTAAGCGCCATTGTTATCTTCAGCAGATCGAGGCTGTGTGTAACCGACTCTCGTTTTTTCTTTGGTTAGTGCCGACTTGTGCGAATCGTTTGCCGTTTCGCTTATATTTTTCTAGTATTGCGGATGAAATATTACCACAATCGTTATTTGTTCATCTAAACATTTTTCGAGACAAAGCTTTTCGTTAGTCTATCAAATGTTTTTCTTCATTCAACCTTACTGTCTGATAGATCGGTTCACCCTGACCTTGTCTCTAACAGCGTCTATGTCTCGGTGGTGCCCCGATGTTACGCGAGAGAAGACGAACGATCGGTTGCGTTTTTGCGACGCGTCGAGGAGGAGCTATAGTAGTCGCAGAGACGTCTGCCGGTGGACCACGAAAAACGGGCCTCCCCCTCGGGACAAAGAAGAAGAAGAAGACAAGGGGAGGCCGAGGAGAAGAGATCCATCCATTGTTTTTGCGACTCTGCGGAACGCGTTGCATTTATAATGCTTATTCTCGTTCCGTATAACGAGCGTTTGTCTCTCCTCTTTCTTCCCGAAAAATACCAGTTTTTCGTAGCAAAAACAGAGAGCTCGCGAGAGACGCTGTTCACCTCCAGCGTCCGAATGTATATGACGAGTTCTTATTAAACTGCAAGCCCACGTTCTTTCGACTTTTCTTTTTCCTATCATTTTTAAGCCTATACCGGCGCACATTTTTTGCTCTCAGACCCCTTCAGTACACCCGTTCTCTTCTGCTCTCGGTCCTATCCGGCTCCTTCTTCTTCTTCTTGAATAAATCGGCAAAAAATTTGAGAAAATATTAGATTAGCGTGTTATAATGAAATTTACAAATAAAAGGGGGACCTTCGCCTCGGTCGCAATGTCAAAGAAAAATAAAACGAAATGCGCATATAGCCCACGCACGGATTGCATAATTAGATACAATTTTATATATCGATCCGGCCAAAAAGATCGGTAAACGATCGTTTGCCGATTTCTGGGACTTTTATACATATATACGTATTCACAGAGGCATGCTAAGAGAAAATCAGCTAATAAAAGTATAACAAACGTATTTTTTCTCCATCCTCGTTTCACTTATAATTCTGCTCCACTTTTTTACCCCACTCGTCGTCGGTTCTCCGCTCGGTGTATAGGAAGGAAGCGCGTCAGAAGCAGGTTCTCAAGGAATTCACGATTCACGCGTGAGTTAGACAGAGAAAGAGGGTGAGCACAGGAGGGGAGGGGAGGGGGAAGAGAAGTATAATGGCTCGCGAGGTTCTCGCTTCAAATTGAAGGTTAGGCTAATGTCGAAATGACCGTTGACGAAAAGACGACGACGAGAGAGCGAGAGAGGGAAAAAGTTTGGATCGAGGCATGGAGGAGATGTTGCGGAGTGAGGTATTGTTCTAACGCCTCTTCGGTCGGCGATGCGCGGCTCTCGCGTGGGAACACGCCCCGGCCCCCTTCCGCCATTATCCCCTCGGACTAACGCAACACGGGCGCGCGCGCGCACAAAATAGAGTCTCCAAGCCGGTCATTTGAAAATCTCAATTTGACCTTTTTAAGGAGTGGGCAAGGGTAATTAGGGTAGGCCGCGCGCGTCAGCCGGACGCGTCTATAAGCCGTAACGCACCTGCGGGCCCCGGGGCAGCTTCTAGCGCTTATTACCCCTTCTCGTAAGAGCCAAGACAAGGGAGGAGGACGAGTCAGAGGCTAGTTAAAGATGTGTATCTAGGAATTAGTTTACACCTGCTAAAGCCCAACTACCATGACCTACCGATTTTTTCTTTCGTCTTTCTCGTTCCCTTTTTCCCTTTCCTTTATACGCCTTATTTTTTTTTTCTTCCACTCTATACGTGCCACGCGCGTTTTCCTCGAGGCGGAGAGTTATTTGACGAGTAATCGTAGGCGTGGAGAATATTTTCGCATTACCGATATATGTTTGATAATGATGATGTTATCTGGGGATCTTTCTCTTGGCGAGGCGCTAATGCGAGATCCTATCTCGCTTCTTTTCCCCGTATCTTTTTGGACAAGACTGGTTGTGACTGGCGCGCACTGGTAGAAAACATGAAATTTTCGTTAATAAGTTAAGTAACGGTTGGCGATGAGAGAAAGGAAAAAAAAGAAGAAAACGCTAGAGTCATTGTGCCGGCGGTGTCGAATTGTTTGTCGGCGGGGAAATTTGTGCTCTTGAAATAATTTCATTTGCTCTGCTCGGTAGGGGCTGTTGATTGAAATTCATTTTCATTAGGATCATACGCGCGTACGACTAATTACATCGGCAACCCGGCAAATTAATTAAGCGAAACATTCTCTAAGCACACACGCACGCGAGAAAATTTCCCGAACGGTTCCACATTCGTATGTGCAAGCGATTGCGATATCGAGAGCTTTCTCGATTTTCACATGAGAGCCACAACTCGTCCGGATATATATTCATTGAGCTCGTGCTCAAACTGCCTCGAGTAGAATAAGAAGAGAGAGTTGCGTGAAGGGAGAGGTGTACAGTGTGTAGGGTGGCAAAGGGGGAGAGAGGAGAAGGAGGAGGATGGGAAGGACGGGTGGCAGTGCGGGGAATACATAAGGAGAAGAAAGGTCCGAGATTATGGAGAAGAATCTGAAGAGCTGCATTCCTCGGTAATTAGTTTCAGCCATAAATTACCGGGCATTTCACACGTGTGTGCGTTAGCTGGAGAACCCCTCTTCTACCTCTCTCTCTCTCTCTCGCCCCTGAGACTGTTTTACTTCAATATCCAGTTTTAGCATTAATCAAGTTCGTCTAAAAAAAAAGAGAGAGAGAGAGCAAAGGAAAAGAAAAGGAAGAAAGGCAAAAGGCTAAAAAGGCAAAACGAAGAGAGAGAAAGAGGAAGAAGGAGAAGAGGAGGGCATATAATGAAGGATACGCGGTAGTTGCGCCACGTTCCCCTCCTTCTTCTTCTCTCTCGCCAATGCCATATTTATCTATACCTCCACGCATGCACACGCACATCTCGATGCATTAAGCAAGAGCTGTACACAGAGGGCTCGGATCGAGCTTGGCACAAAACTGTCGCGATCGTTTGAGCCTTTGTGACAAATTCTCGTCGCAAACGGCGAGCGTGTAATTACCTTGCCCCCGCCCAAAAAGCTACTCGATCGAGAAAGCCTTGTGTGTTTCTATCCCGTATGACACAAAAAACAAGAAAGGAATCAATTTTCTTAATGGCAAATCAGCAAAGCGAGCGTATGAATGGAGAAACAATGGATCCGGTAAATAAGAGTCGCCAAGGAGTCCAAAAAGGGTTGAAGTCAATAAAGATTGAAAGCATCAAACGATCGGCGGCGATCGTTGCTTTACAAGAATCGGCAACGAAATAAGAAGAAAAAAGGAAGCAAATCCGAAATGTCCAGTTTCGTACTCTCTATACCCCCTACTCGAAATCAATGGAAAAAGTCACCAGAGCGGTAATTGTCGCTCTGGGAACGAGAGAGAGAGAGAGAGACAAGAGGGGTAGGAAATCCACATACGTCGATGAGTAGAAGGCCAAAAGATGGGGGGAGGAGGTATACCGTTGTCGACGAGTAAGAGAGAGAGAGAGATCGTTGGTCTGGGACCTGTTTTCGATCGCCGCTGGGCTCGTCCCGGGCGGCGGGATGGATAAAGGGAGAAGAGGCGGGGGGGAGTAGTATACTCAGTAGGAGCCCGCTGCTAAATGAGCTGTAATATGGAACCCCGCTGCTGGCCGTTCTGCACATGCACACCTCCTCCTCCTCCCTGTCTGCTGTAAGCTTGTAGAGGAGTCGTGTATAGAGCTAGCCGTATAGTGCGCTCGTGTAGCCAATGGCTGGAAATCGGCGGGTTTGAGCGTTCAAAGAATGTGCCAAGAACTGGGAGATGCTTACGTGACGACGTTTTACGTGTAGGCTCTTTGGTGCGGAGGCTGTTGCAGATTTATTCGAGAGAAACTCATTGTGAGCGTCATGAGAGAGAAGGTCGCTTTCGATCGATTGCAAGGACGAACGAGACGAGTAATGGATATTATCCCTATAGGCTAAGATTGCTCTTTCTCTCGATGACTTTGGAAGCTAGCGAGACTACATCAATTGCACCAATCGATTGGCACGTGAAAGGTCCGTGAGTTTTTCAAAAATTGTGGAAATCGGTATGAGGGACCAAAAATCGCTCTAATATTACGGCCGATTTCTCCTACTCTTTGTATCTTTATTTTATCGGTTTAAGCATTCGCCTTTCTAGATCAGCTCGCGCCCCCGGTAGAAAGAGAGGAATTAGGAGCAAAAAGGACGCGGAGGCGAGAGACGTCGTCCCATGAATCACCTAATGCAACCTAAAAGCAAGAAAAAGCGTAACGTCCGATCAAAAAAGTGCACGCGCTTTTTTCCTCCCCCCCCACCCTCCTTCTATATTTATTGCAACGATTTGACATACCGATCGTCCGATAAATTTCGGCCCAAATCTACAATCACTTATTCCGGGATTCACACATCAATCACAGCTGAGGGGGCGAGAGTATAGAAAAAAAAAGTCAAACAAACGGGCATGCATATGCAGGATATATCGAGCGTTGAAGTATACACGGAAAAGGGAGAGCTGCCTTTATTTATGAATTCGCGGATTATATGCGCATATATCGAAAAATAATCGGCCGAGCGAGGAATCTCGTTAGGATTGCCGAGGCTAAGACCAAGGAATGTTCTGATTTCGATGCTGACTGGCGCTTCTCTGATTAGCCCCGCAAAAACCAGCGGACTCTCTCGGCGCGCTTAGGCTTTTCGTTCGCCCCCTACTTTTTTTTTTCATTCGCTCTACTATATACCCCCTCGCGCTCACTCCCTTTCCCTTTGTATACACATTCTTGGATCGTTACAAAAAATTCATCTCTTCTTCTTCTCCTTCCTCTTTTTTTTTGCTTCTTTTGCCTCGAGCTTGTTTGATTCCTCGCGTTATTGGAATTGTTTCGGGCAGCGCGCGCGCGCGCGCGCAGAGGCTTGCGTTGGAGATATGCGAAATTCCGAAGTTTTGCGCGCATTATTATAAGAAACTGACAAATATTTAATGCGCCGAACCGATTACAATAGTATGCCGAATTCCCTTAGTTTTTTTTATCCTTATTACGTCAATGATCGATTCTACATCGACAAAGTATCGCTCATAGCCTTTTAGAAGAGGTATCCTCTTATCCTTTTGCACCAAATCCAATTTTTCTTATATTACACTTAATTTACCCAAAATTCGAGTATAACATTAGTTCAAGCCGTACACGAAAGCTTGAATATTAAAAGTAAAAGTAGTACAGGTAGAGAAAGAAATCTAGTATCAGCGAGACCAGAGAGTCACAGAGCCGCAGAGTTGGTCCCACACGGCCCGGCAATAGCCGCGTGTAAAACGCGTTCGCGTCGGCGAAGTATATAGAGTGGAAACGAAGCGGAGAGGAAGGAGAGGACAAAGAAGGAGAAGTAGGAGGTTGGAAGAGGTAAAGCTACGGAGGATGGCTAAAGTCAGAGTGAGAAGGAGAGGATGACGTGGAGGGGAGAATATCTCGGGATGAGCTTTCTCTCTCTCTCTCTCTCTCTCGATCCAAAAGAGCCCGAGAGAGATCCGAGTGTGTTCTCCGTCTCTCCTTCTCCACACACGCTCTTCTTCTCTCTCTCTCTTTCCATGCGTGCACGTCTTTTCTCTCTTTCTCCAAGAGAGAGAGAGAGAGAGAGAGAGAGAGAGAGAGAGAGAGAGAGAGAGAGAGAGAGAGAAAGATGTGTGGCGCGGCGGTAGTGGCGGTAGTGGCGGCAGCAGGAGCAGCAGCAGTAACCGCCGCCACCGCTGTTGCCGCCGTATAGCCGAGCCGCCGAGAGCGCGCGCGAGGAACGAAGCTCTATCCCCGGCACGTAAGCGAGAGAAGAAGAGAGAAAGAGCGAAAGAGAGAGAGAGAGAGAGAGAGGAGAAGAAGAGCGGCGAACGTGGCCGGTAAAACGTGTGCGGGGGCCGCAGCAGCAGCGGCGGTGGGGGTAAGCGGCCACTCAAAGATCCCAGTGACGTAGTTCTGGCAGGAACGCTGCGGCGCGGTTCGCGTTTTTGCCCCGCCGGAAGGCGACTTTTACCCCCTCGTGCACCCCGCGCGCACCTCCCTAACGCGCCACACTTTGCCACGTCCACCTCTGCCCACCCCACCCCAGTACTCTATACCTCTACCCACCCCGTGTTGCCCCCTCGTCCTCCTATTACAAACCTTCGTCGTCGTCGTCTTTGTCGCGCGACGATTTAACCGCGAGTACGCCGAGAGGTGGGGAGGAGTACAACGGGGGTGCAGCGCGATATATAGTGTTCTAGGTGTTCAAAGTGGGGAACCAAGAGACAGAGACAGAGAGAGAGAGAGCAAGCAGGGTATAGAGAAGGAGGGAGAGAAAGAGAGAGAGAGACAGCGCGTGCGAGAGAGCCGGCACGCGCGCTCTCGACTTTTCGCCCTTTCGTGCCTGGACTTTTCTACTGAGCCGAATTACAGTGTAGTTTTTGGCAGGGACTACCACCCCTCTACTTGGACTCGAGGTAGTTTATACTCTGGCGCTTCTTCGGACAGCTGGACGGACTCGCAAGGTTGAGCAGGGGTTTTTGGATCCAGCAGAAGGAGAAGTCGGAGGAGGAGACTGCGGCTGCGAGTCATGAGGTCAGTTGACAGCCTCAAGTTCGACGGGCATAAATGCGTGCTGTACGAGGGAGCGGAGGTGAGCAGCAGCAGCAGCAGTCCTAGAATACGATAGGAATAGCGATAATTTGGCCTCGTTGAGAAGGAAGAAAAGAACAACTGGGCTGGGGAGGGGGAATGGAGATGCGCCCTGTCCTCGTGGCGATCTGCCTCCTCTTCCTCGCACCCCTCACCAATTCCTTTTGGTAAGTACCGCATTGTCTCTCATTTTTTCTTCGATGCTTTTTACCTTTCGATTGAAGCTAATATATTAGTTTCGAATATCGTGTATTCGCAAAAAGAATCAGTGAAATTACTCTCGATAAGAACGTTCGTACGAACTCTATAACGCTGTATAGACATAAAGGAAAAGAAGTGCGCGCGGTGTTCAAGTGGCCCAGAGAATTGGCGCACGTTTCGTTTGATTAGAGCGACTTTCGGCTCGTACAGCCTTACGCGTGTGTGTGTGTGTGCGCAGTGAAAGAGTCGGTAAAAAAAGAAGATAAAAAAGCCGGAAAGACAAATAGAGAAGCTGGAGAGAGAGAGAAAGAGAGCTCGGACTCGTTTTTCGACACGTGAGACTCATAAATGCCGAGGGCTAAGACAAACATCAGTCATCTGGCTCGTGCTCGCGCGCGCGCGCGACTCACTTACGAAACCCAGAGAGAGAGAGAGAGAGAGAGAGAGGACAGACGAGCAGAGTCGTCTTCTCTCTTTCTCGTCACGTATATATAAGCGAGAGCAGTAAACAGTGCGCGAGTGAGAGATAACGGCTCACTTAGAAGCGAATCGCGCGCGTGTGATATATACACACAAGCCGCGCGTCTTCATCGAATAAAGCTTGTCAAGGGCCCCTCCAACACCTTTTAGCCGACTTGTGTCTTTTGCCTTTAACCAGGCCGCAATGACGAATAGACCATAAATCTCGAAGGCAGATATCACACGAGGGAGGGGGGGGAAGATACTGGCTGAGGAAGGATGAGGGAAGGGGGTACTCTACACGCATGGACCAGTTTATCTTGTTATGCAAATATATTTCGCTTCTACGTACATCAGGGGCAGGAGGCAGCGGCTATTGAATTAATGCTTTTATTTATTTACGGGCAGTTGAAGTTCGGCGCGTCAAGCCGCGAGAGAGGCGAATATACAAATAGTCGCTCGTATCCGCGTGACTACGTACGACGAGAGAGAGAGAGAGAGCATTCCATTCCGCGAGCTGTCTTTCGCGCCCGAGTTTAGCCTGTTTTACGGATGGGATTTTATACGCACGAGACGGATAGCGCTGTGTAAGAGAGAACGAGAAGGGATAGCACGGGCTCTACTATCTACCCTCGATACATTAACTCCGGTAATTTAATTGCGGGGATCGACGATAAACGGATGCGCGCCGAGCGACTGGCAGGTATATCCCCCTCCACCTTTTCTCTGGAGCTAAGCACGGGGGGGGATCGTAGGAGGACGCGTCCCGTCACTCTTGCCCCGATATCGCGAGACGCTGTAAATTAGCCGGTAGCGTGCGTCTCTCCCACCCCCCCCCCTCTACTCACGACAGCCCTCCTGTTTAGTATGTAAATGTTTGCGGGGCAGATAGAAGCTTATCAGACTGCGGAGGCTCACTGGGCCAGCCTATATGCTACCAGCTCGTTATGTGTACACGAGAGAGAGGCTTTCATTCGCGTCGATTCTTTCAACGAAAGTGAAACGCAGTTTCTCGACGTCTCTCCTTCTCTTTCTTTCAGTGATGGACACGACGCTCTAGTTTTCGAGCTTCTTCTTTTCTCCCTCTGGCTGAGACGAGCCAAATTAATGGCTCGCACGCGCGAATCCTTGTACGACACCTTTTTCTCCTTACGCATATTACACATTTGAGTTGCAAATTACTCGCGGTGTGTGTATATGCATATTACGGGAAACGAACGAATTGCAAACGTTTTTCTTTTCATTTGGTTAATTAGACGGCGATTAATTAATGGCAATATGTTAGCATAAATTCCGTACGATTGACGGTATAATCCGATTTCCGGTTGAGAGGAATGGACCAAAAGTGGATTTCTGGTCTAGGGACACGATTTTGTGCGCCAGTTGGAGGAAGGTTTAAGAAGCCGCGCTCGGAAAATATTGGAGCAGAGCCCAGGAAGTTCACACGCGCGGCGACGGAGGAAAGCTGTGTTTGACGTGTCCTCTGCACGAAAGACAAAAAACAGAAAAGAGAGAGAAAAGGAAAAAATGGAAAAATGGAAAAAGGAGATATGGAATATGGGAAAAGGTACGGAAAATAACAGGCTATAGCTTTTCCAAAGCAGATGCGCGACGTGAGGTTCGACAGAGCTGAAGGACCTCTCTCTATATACACACACACACACACAGCGCGGTTAAGTGTGGCCGAGCGAGAGAGGATAGTCGCGGGCACACGCATAGAGAGGCCCCGGTGACGGGGCTTGAGCGGTTGTAAATATTGATCGACGATTTAAAAAGGATTCCGTAGAGGCGTCCGGCCGCGGCGAGCAAACCGATTCTCCCCTCCTCGGCCCCGCTTGCACACGTCCCTCTGGGCCTGTTTGATAAACATATTAGAGAGCCGGCTTTGTTTGGCCGATAAACAGCCGCTTAAGCATTTTCCCAAGTGCCCCTCAGGACGCTCTGAGGTTTTGCCGTCCGGCAAGCGAGAGAGAGGGAGAGCACATACGCACTTATCGATTCGCTGCAAACTCACGGCAATTAGCACGCGCGCGCGCGCTCGCGCTCCGCGGCTGTATGGCGTGCATTTGCAAGTGCGCGCGCTCGCGTGCGTAACGAAGGGAAAAGAAGCAGGATAAACGGACAGCCGCGGTAAATGGGGTTGCGAGAGGGGGAAGGAGTGGAAGCGTTCCAGGATCGTGAAATCGAGCGATCTCTTTCTCTTTCTCTCTCGGCGGACGCGCCATGACCGGATTCTCCTTCGCCGGCCGGCATTCCGGGCGGTTTGTGTGCGTTCTTTTTTTGTTTTTGAACCGAACAGGCTATATCTCGTCTTTTCTTCGCCTTCAGTTCTGTCGCTTTGCAACACCCTCTGGGTAGTCGGGAGGGTCGGTTGAAAACTACGCGTTTTCATATGTATACGCGCAAAAGGGGGGAGAAGGCACTGGAGGTATGTTTGGTGAAAGGAGGAAGTATGAGTTTGCGATATTCCGAATACACTTTGTACGATTGGTTTTGGATGGTTGGAAGAAGGAGGAGGAGGAGAGGTGTTTGTATTGACGAGGAAAGTCAAGTTGAATCGCAAACGAGCGCACTTGCTGTACGAAAGCCTCTCCGTCAGGTATAACAATTGAAGAGACAACGGAGCGAACACAAGGAGGAGAGTTGAAAACGAACGGATAGATAGAGATAAAGAGATAGAGTAAAGGAGATTAGAGGGAAATAATGGCTCGGTAGTCGGGTATATACGTGCGCTAAGGGAGTAGTTGGGAATCGGTGACGGACGTATATATACGCGACAGGATATGCCCGTCTACCCCACACACACACACATACGCTTATATACGGTACACGCAAAACGAGAGAGTGGAGGGGGAGGAGGAGACGAGTGCAAACGAAGCGGAGGAGAAGTAAAGAAGTAAAGCGAGGACGGACAATGGTCTCGCTTGCGTCACCGTAAATCTCGCTGAGCGCGTATAATTTGTAAGTCGACAGGTAGGTGTACCCTTCTCTCCCCTAGTCCTCTTCCCTTTTACCCTGCCTTTCCTTGCTTCCTTTCCACTTCAGGTCGTTCTACGTCGCCGTCGCCGTCGTCGTCGATTCTCCCGCGGGCGTGTGCTTTCGCGAAAGATACGTCCACAGCAGTGGAACGAACGGAGGGGGAGTACGAATCCGCGATATTCTCTTCTTTTTACTTTCTTCTTAAAACGCTGAATGGAGAACACTTGCATTCCAGGGGTGTTAGCGGCAACGAGAACGGCATCCAAGGCCAGCTGCTTGCTCTCTCGATGTATATATGGTATAAAATCCGACGATGCGTATTACGTACCAATTCGAGGATTTATCTATCTTCTTTCTTATTTTGCTGGAATATCTATTGGCGACAAGCGCGTAAAATCGTCATCATTTAAACTATCGTTAAAGTTTGTTATCAAACGGTCCTGCATAAAGCCGACGTGCAATAGCTCGCATTTGACTCTCCGATAAAACACGCATCGAACGGACGTCACTCCATTACAAAGCCTCGCGTCTCTTTTGCCTTCGCGGACGGATATAGCAGAGACGCGAGAGAGGAGCGCAAGACAGAGTGAGAAAGCAGTATTTGACATGATTGGCGCTGTTGACCAATGAGTCAATGCCGGTGGGCAGTCCGCGCGCATGGCATTCGTGTCTGGTTGGATCACCTCCCACCCTCCTCTCTCTCTCTCTCTGCTTCTTACCAAGACAACTCGGACTCCGAGATCTCTCTTTCTCTCTTGGGGATTTTCTTTTATCGCGTCGATTCGCAGAGGCGCTATAATACGCTCCCAGCTCCCCATTCTCGATCCGCCTATTAATCTATTTATAAGCGTGAATCGCTCGAACGAGCCTTACGATTTACGCGAGGCCATTAAGCGACACATCCTCGCAGGCGCAGCGGCAGCACACTTTGCCTTAATACGCGCGCGGATTTTTTAAATTTGTTTTTCGCTTTAATGAATCTTAATTATGAGAAAATGAAGAAGCAACCGGGGCTGTATAATAAATTTCAATTAGCTCTAAGGGGCAGTTTATTGAAAACGCGTATGTATATAACGCATGCACTCGTATTAGCGATAATCACAATAAAATATCCATCGAATGTTGTTTAGTTAAAGCGAGAGATACGTCGTAGGTAGACGATAATACCTTCCTCCTGTTTTATTTTCTCAGGCTCTTGTCAAGTTCGCAGCTTCCTCAGTAAGAACGACACTAATAATAAGGCGAATAATCTCTCGATTTTCCCTTCAATGGAAAATTCGTTATATATATATTTAATGTTTAACTTAACGGACGTTCGCGCGTGAGAATAAGTGCGCGTAAATGTGTGCGCGACAGAACGGACGGTGTGGTCCGTCGTCCAAGAGCTATATCGCGAGGGAGAGAGAGTCATTAGTTACGCTCGATCAAACTCGGAACTAAATATAGCCAAAGGCGCGTATAGGAAGGGGGCCTTTTGCACGCATATATGGCGGCGGCAGGGCAACGAGAGCGCGTTAGTCGGCGTTCCCCTCTCTCTGCGGTTTATTACGTGGGACCCTGGATTCGGCTGGAATTTCATTAATTAGCCGGACGATTAGAGGGGAAAAAATAGAGGCGCCTTTTTTACGCGCGAGATATGCCCTCCTCTCTCCTTTATTTTATCCGTGGAATTTGTTTCGCGTTCGTTGAAAGACTTAATCGATCCTTCTCTCTCTCTCTCTCTCTCTCTTGGCGGCCTCGTTTTATTTTCATTCCGAATAAAGTGTACGCTCGTTAAGGAATTAGTATGTATGCGCCTGCGGAATCGATAGACTTTCGCTTCTCTCTCCCCCTCGCCGCTTTTGCTTTTTTTTCCATCCTTTCCTCTTTGGTTATTTGAATGTTTTTTCTCCTTCTTCTTCTTCTTTTGTCCCACTTATTGTGTTGTTGGCAGAAAATTTGCCGGGATTCCTTTGTTGAGAGAGAGAGAGAGAGAGAGCTGCTTTGGCTGCGCATTGATTAAGTGATTTTTGTTTGGCTCAGCGGACAGGCATTCACAGAGAGAGTACGTACGCGTATGGGGCTTGATTAATTTATGGTAATAGTTAAATACACGTCCAGCCCGAGAGAGCGACTTATATGTACGCGGACTTGAAAGCTGCGCGCGCTCGCAAGCAATTATTTTTCAATTAACGATCTTATGCATTGCGCAACGCTTGTTAAATAAAGAAGAAAAAAGAGAGAGAGAGAGGAAAATAAAGAAATAAAAGTCTTGGATCTATTCTTCGGAGAGTAAGAGCACAGTGCGTGGTGAGCGTCGTTTACGTAATTCGGTAATTCGAAGTAAAACAGGCAGTTGTAATGAAAACAGGTATACAGGGCTCTCGAGCGAAAAGCTTTAAAGCCCGAAAGCGCGTGTAAGGGTCGTTTTAGAGACGCGCGTAAAAAAAAGGTCTTACCCGAGCCCGGCCGTAACTACTCGTTTCTTTGCGTCCTTTAGCGTTACGCCTATAGTGATTTACGAGAGAGGGCCATACACAGGGAAGAAAGAAAGAAAGAGAACTACTAGTTGTTTGCTTCTCTTCGCGCGGCATATAATTGCCCCTGCAGCGAAAATTTCCACCCCCTTCTCTCTCTACCTGACCCTCTGTGTGCGTGTGTCTCTCTCTCGTTCCCTATACCTTCTTTCCTTACACATGGGAATTTCCGTGGGCTTTTTGACGCTGGTTGACGAGGTGGGGCTCTCTCTCTCTCTCCGGTAAAGCCAGGGCAAAAAGCGAATCGCGAGGAATGCCGCGCGTGCACGGACCATAAATTCTTCCTGCCTCTCTGCTCTCTTCGGTAATAGCTCCGTGTGCGCGCGTGTGTGTGTGCACTGATTCGGAGTTCTCTGGAGAGTGCAGGTGGTTGGTATAGGGTGCATAATCGATTTTTACAGTGTGCGAAATAACTCGCGCACCGGCTCTCTCTCTCTCTCTCTCTCTCTCTCTCTCTCTCTCTCTCTCTCTCTCTCTTGCTGACTAAATGTGAAATTGGAATCTCAGATATTTTTCGCTCCCTTGGGGCGCTAATGTCCCCTTCGAGCGCAGCGACCGGCTACTCTGGGAATCGAGAAGCCGATGTGTGTGTATGCCACGGGTCTAATGCCGTATACCAAAGGAGAAAAGGATATTTATCGAAGCAGCGTTGAGATGCGTGTTGCTTTTTTCGTTTATTTTTTTTTGCTTTTATTCGGCAATTATGAAGAATTGCACCAGAGCGGCAGATACTCCCTCTCCTTTTCTCCACGGTTGAAAAATTTAAAGCCGTTGTCTGATTGTACGTTGACCTTTGCTACCTACACGCGCGACATTCCGACAGTCGATGATGTTTTTCGTGCTTGACGCGGAAACCCGCACTCGTATAATAAACACACTCACGCACGTCGTCTCTGGCTCAACATATCGTTAAACCGTTTCATTAAATCTCGGCGAGCGACACGTAGAACGAGGCGCTCTCTGTCGCAGGTGTGCAGGCTCGTAAATAAAGCGCAAAGGAAAAATGAATAAGAGCAAGTGACGTTGTCGCGCGGCGACGACGACCGCGACGCCGTGGGCGGAATAATAATGGGATTTTTAAAAGATCCCCCTCTTTTACCCCCCTTAGATATGCGGAGGTAGAAGGAAAGAAAGTGGAAGAGACGCATCAGAAGAGAAAGAGAAAGGAGATCGAGAAGAGGAACAATGTCGGGGGAAGGGACGCGTGACCGAGACGACGCATCTCTCTCTCTTGCGCACACGGCTTTCCATGTGTGCGAGAGGCGAAAGCTCGATTCGGCCTTCCGCGGTGTCCTTGCAGTGTGTCGACGCGGCTCCTCCTCCTCTCTCTCTCTCGTCGACTTCCTCAGCTCCTCGCAAGGGGCAGGTAAGCGCGCACAAAGTGACTTTGGCAGGTCTCCCCCTCCCCCCCCCTTAACTTCTTCAGCCTCCTCGAAAATAAGCGCGAGATATCCGTGGAATTTGGCGATGCGGATCCCTCTTTGCTCTCTTTCTCTCTGCTCCCTCCTCTCAGTTGCGTATATACACGAGCGACGTCGACGCATTGCTCCGTATGCTTTCGGACGTTAAGGGGCTCTCGGGGTGGAAGGGGGTGGGGTACCCGCTCGTCACTGTCTATCCGAGCAGACAGCGTGGAGCGCTGGCCGTCCTCGCGAGTCGTTCGTCGACGTCGAGACGTCGTCGTTTCCCTCCCAGGCCACCACCACCACCACCACCACCTCCTACTACTGGGCTCGCTTGAGAGAACGAGAGAAGTGAGTGCGTCTAATGAGGCAATAAATAAGTCGAGGGCTGTGCGGGGCCGCCGCCGACTTAACCGAGCCCCCCCCCCCTCTCCGCGCGCACGCTTTTCGTTTCGTATATACGCGACAACGTGTCCATCCTCATCTCTTTCGCGTTCCCTCTTATAATACACCCCTCCTCCCCCAATTCTCTCTCTCACTCTTTCTCAACCTCCACTCATTCTGCTCTCTCTTCTTCTTCTTTTGCTCCTCCTTCTACTCCTACTCCTCCAGCTCTCTCTCTCGCGTTCTTCTGCTACTGACTCTCCCTCTTCTTCTTCTTCTTTCATTGATTCTGATTCCAAACGGCAGCCAGCCGAGGATGGCGATTCTTCTTCTCTCTCTCTGTTTCTCTTGATGTAGCCCTTTATCTCTCGCCTTCCCAAAAACTCCGCCGATTTCTCGGGCTTGATTGACGTTGGCTTGGGAGAGAGAGAGAGAGCTCTCTGCCTCTCTATATACGTGGGAACTTAAGTAGGCCAAGTGTCGAGTCCCCGAATCTCTCTCTGCTCCTTCTTTTTCTCCTTCGTTTTCTCTTTCCGCTCGTGTGTGTACGCGCGCGTTTTTGAAAAGGGCTCTCCCACTCAATATTTCTACCTTTAATGGTCTTCGCCCCCCCTCCCCCTAAAACACATCGGTGTTGATTTCGATTGTCCTTAAACCAAATTAAAATCGAAGGTTCAGCCTTCAATTTTGTATTTTAACCGGCGATTCCATCGGCAAAGCCGAAATAGACGAATCGGCGGCGGATATAAGGGTACATAACTGGAAACGTAATCCCCAGAGAGCGCGCGACGTTACAGCGCTTGCGGCCCGTCGTAATCTTCCCTTTTTCCCCTTCCTTCTCGCGTGCTTATATGACAAATGCGTCCGCGACGCGTTATATCCCCCTCCCCCCCCCCCTGGTCCACGTGGGAGAGAGTTACGTCAGCCTAGGCTAGAGTCGTTCTTGGAAAGTCCAGACTAGCCGGCCGGACGCTCGCCCACGAAGATAGAGAGACCAGCACGGTATATAACCCTCTCTCTATCTCTATCTTTCGCGGCTACGGCTGACTAATTTTAGGAGAAACGCCTGGATATCGCTTCCCTCTCTCTACCTCTCTACCGACTCCATCTCTTCTGTATCCCTTTTGACCCTTGGTTACGCGTATATGAGTATGCCGGGAGGGGAGAGGGCGTCCGAATTATATTTGCGCAAAGCGCGAAACCGCGGGCTATTTCGTTTTGTTTCCGAGTTGGCTGGTACCGCGGCTGGAGAGGAAGCCCGCACGCTAATTTGGACGATATTTCATTGGAAATTTTAATTAATTCGCT
Source organism: Anagyrus pseudococci (assembly GCA_030522585.1). Lineage (NCBI taxonomy): Eukaryota > Metazoa > Arthropoda > Insecta > Hymenoptera > Encyrtidae > Anagyrus > Anagyrus pseudococci. Next base: position 143,401 of record JAPYYQ010000551.1, on the reverse strand, counting down.
TTTCCTATTATCCTCGAGCTGGTATGGGCGGGCTTTAATTTTAGACGTTAATACTCGCTATAAACTCTCTCTCTCTCTCTACTTCTGCTCCATAAGCGCGTTTATATTTGTATGCAACGTTCGCTGGGAGAAACGACCGGGAGTACGCGTTATCGGTGAAAATTTGCGGATTAAACGGAAAATCGTTGATTTCTCGTTAAATATTGAATCGGTATGTTGCTCGGTTAACGAGTGAGCATGCGCGTGATATGTGCCAGTGAGCCGATGAAATCGGTGAGTTGGAGAGGAAGGATGAGTATAGGGTTAGACACAATAATATCAAGAAATCGAAATAGCGCGGCGAGGGGGGGGAGTGTGGGATGCCGATGGAAAAGAAAAGAAAAAAAGTCGAGGAGCCATCAGTCTCGGAGACACATCAGAGCGGCGAAGACGAGAGCCCGGGTAAATCGGACAGCGAGAAGGAAGACGGGATGCGTCGTATATACAGGTTATATAGTGTCGCTCTCTTTCTCTCTCGCTCCGAAAAAAAGAAGGGCCAAGAACGTCAGTGCGAGAGAGAGAGAGAGAGAGAGAGAGAGAGAGAGAGAGAGAGAGAGAGAAAGCAAAAGGGAGAGAGAGACTGCTATCTGTAGGTGGGTTCAGAAGCAGGAGGAGGAGGAGGCAAAGAGGGTAAAAAAAAGGAGAGTAGCATTTGCTGGGTGGAGGAGCGCTCCCTTTTTACCGGCGTGCCCGGGCTGGCGCTGCGCGCACTCAATACGTTCTCACGCGCTCTCTCTCTCTGGCCAGTCCTCGCTATTCGCTCGCCCCCGGAGAGAGAGAGCGTTGTTTTCGCGAGATTCCATCGGGGCCCGGCTCTCTTCTGTCATGCCAAAAGCCGATCCCACTCTCCGCGGGCGCGGAATTCGTCTCTCCTTCTTCTTCTCTTCCGTAAGCGCATCAATCGCGGCCATACCCCGAAACTCTTCTTACTGCGCGCCCTTGTCTTCCTTCGCTCATCCCCCCCTCTATTCCGGAGCGCCGATGGCATCGCCAGCCACCGACGGCGCCGCTCTACCTATACTTCGTAAGAAGCTTTTATCTGCCTGCGGAGCTTCCAGCTCGAAAGAATGACCATGTCACCTGGACTTTTTTTCTTCCCCGCGTATACCCTTCGTCTCTCAACGATCGGCCCATTCCCCCTTTCCGTCTCCCATTATTCTTTAACTTTAATCTCTTTATTCCGCCCAATTTATTATTTAACAAAAACTAAAATTCTCACGCCAGCGCGATATCCAGTAAACAGTATATTCATTTTCGTTTTTATACGAAAAATATTCGCAAAACCAGTAAAAGCGACGACCCAAGCAGACTACCTCAAGGTCGGGCTTTCTGGAGGAGAAGGAGGGGCGAGCCGAGCGCGAGGAATCCGTCGGCTGCGCGCAGCTAATGATCTTAATTAAAAGTTTTCGACTCGAGAGTCCCTCTCTCTCTTCCCTCTCGAAAGTGACGCACTCCAATCTGACCCCCCCCCCTGCGCTCGCTTCTCGAGCTTTTTGCGTTTTGGATTTTCCCCCGGCAGACGCACACGCGCAGGCTAAGAGCTCTAATTATCGTCGCGCTGGATACAGGCTCTCTCTCTCGCGCGGGCCTTTCTGTCCCCCATACTTCGTCAGCTGTTTCTCCTTTCTTCCATCTCTCCCTGCCAAGCTCGTCTTGGTCGTCTACCGATAATTATAACGATGTAAAAGTGTACGCTCGCCTTGGCGTAAATTGAACGGAATGCAGTCTCTCGGCTAGGCGCTTTTTCTCTCGCTTGCTCTCCGGCGCACGCTTTCTGTGCTTTCTTTATTAATTCGCCGTTGAAATCGGTAATTTCGCCGAGAGGACGATTCCTCGCGTGAAATTATCTTGATATAATAAAGTCGGGAGAACGAAAGAGAGAAAAAACAGGGACGAGACGAGAAGTTTAATTTATCGGGCTTCGGTTGACGAAAATAATAAAAGCGTAATTCATATAATTTTTCATTTGAAATTCCGAGGGGTCGCCGGTGCCGGGAGGGAAAGGCGCGCGCAGTGAATAAATTTTCATGCTTAATAGCCGGGCCCGTAAATCAAGTAATTAAACGAAAGATCTAATTAATTAAAGCGGATCCGAGATATTCCGCGGTCGTTGACATATTGCCAAGTGAGATGTATAAATTTGGAATCAAAACGCGCCCAGGGACGACGACGACGACGAGAGAGAAGCATAAATCGCGAACGGCGCGACAGGGCTGGATCAAGCCCTGGAAAATTTAGAGCGTTCGAGACACAACAGCTCCAAAGAGCAAACGACTATATACCAAAGAGGAAGGTATTCGGCCTGGTTAATCTGTCTATTTTAATTGTGATTTGCGTGGGATACCGAGGGATATAAACGCCCGGCTGAATAACCGACCGGCTTAGCGAGCGACTCGCTTGCAGATTTACGATAGGCTCTACAAATTGCCAGATGTGTTTGCTCTCCCTCGTCGTTTTTGATATAAGCGTTGTGTTTCTTTTTTTTTAAATTTGGAAAAGGAAATATAGCTTTCGTCGTTTTCAGGACCATAGGCAATCAGCTGGTGATGGATCCGATGCTCGTGTGTAAAAAGACGCGACGACTACGGGGCAAGCTCGCCGATATTTGCCGCAAGGAGCCGGCGCTACTGCGACAGATCACCAAGGGCATGCAGGTCGGCACGAGGGAGTGCCAATATCAATTCCGCAACCGCAGGTGGAACTGCACGACTTTCAAGAGGTCCCTCAAGAAGATCATTTTACGCGGTGAGTGTATTTATTTCGCTTAACTATTGTCGTTGTTAACTTACCAAGGCTTTCCATGTACCATGAAAAACTCCTTAACTGCGTAATCTGATTTTTCAAAACTGACCGGTGGCTTCGCGATAAATGTGTATATACAAGGGCCTAAGGCTCTCTCCCGCCGGAAAGCTATATATATAGGGCTTCAGCGAAAAGCCGAGAATTCCCATGAAAGTGTGCAAGAGGAACGCGTAGTGCCGCATAAATGCAGGCCTCTCGTCGGCCCATCGACACACTGAATGGGGCATTAGGCGGGTGCGCTTCTCTTTTTTTTCTCTCTCCCTCTCTTCGTCCAGATCGGGGCTGGTCTCCCGCCGCGGGGGCTTCTCTCTCTATTTCGGGCTCCCTTTCACGGGAGTGTGTAAGGCCCCTCTCGAAAAGGGGACACAATGCGCTCGCGCGCGCGCGTAGATTACAAGGCACGCCCGACATTAGGCTGGACCGTGGCTATTACGCCCGTTAGGGGCCTTAGGAGATGACGAGAGGACGGACGTTACGTGGGCCCGCCGACTGATCGCTTTATTCAATGATGCGTCGAGACTACCGGTCTCTCTCTCTCTCTCTCTCTCTCTCTCTCTCTCTCTCTCTCTGCGCTATATAAGGCCCCTCTCTCTACTCTTTGCGTTACTCTTTTGTGGAATTAGCCGCGTTCTACTTTGATTCTTTGAAAGCGATCGCTCCTATATGTACCGATGATATTTGCCTTGGATTTGGCAAACGTCTTTTTTTTCTTCTTTTTTTGTTGGATTTGAACGTACTCTTGAACGGATGTAAAATATAATCTTCGTTTAATTAGCGATATATTTCGTTGGGCTGATTCGATCTGCAGAAAAAAAAGCACGGATGGTATCTCAAAAACTAATTGTACGGACGATTTTTTGAAAGTGATGTTTCTTCTTTTTTTTTTCTTCTTCATTTCTCGGAGAGCCTTATGGGTGGTATGTGTATTAAAAGGAGAAGAATAAAAAAAAATCTGAATAAAATGTTGTCCGAGAAATCGTCGGGGTGTTCCTCTAAAATCCCCGATGTTCCTCTAAAAGATCCTATTTATATTCTTGTGAATTAGAAAATGAAAACGATCATAATACCGAAATGAAGAAAAAAAAGCAACGAAGTAAGCTACAGCGAAAAAAAATCGAAAAAATCGGCGTATCCCCGCGTGTTATAAGGATCAAGCATCGCTATTGGGCTCACGAGTAAAGGGGGGAGGGGATAAAAGAGCTGACATCGGGTCGATCGGTTGTTCGGGTCGGTAACCGTTTATACTCCGCGCGCTTTCGGGGGCCCCGGGGCCGTCTTATCTCGGAGCGGATTAAGAGGTAGCGGGAATAAATTTTAATTTAGTCTCGAAAAATTCCCTCTCTCTCGCTTCCCTTCTTCCCAGGTACTCCTTGCCGAGTATTAATTCCGGCTGATCGAGCGCGACAAGTAAATCGAAACCGAGCGGACGCTGCGGACCGAAATCTCCTCTGCGCTCTCTTTCTGCGCGATTATGCCTCGGCGCCTCGGACTACTATCAGATTTAGCCCCCTCCTCGCTCTTGGGGCTAGGCCCCTCACTGACAGATTGACATTGTCCGTCGGTTATTAGCGGCAATATGTTCTCTTAATTGAAATCCCAACCCCCGTAGCCGATATATACCTTCCTCTTCTTCTTTCTTATTCTTTTTCTCCTTCTTCTTCGGCTTCCCTTTTTCCTCGCTGGCATCTTACCAGCTAATTCCAACGGAGGAGCCAACTATAGCCAGTGAGAGAGAGAGAGAGCTTAACGCTGTGTGAAAAGATCGCTCTGGCTTATCTGGCCGAGATCGCAAATCGATTGCCATCGATCTTTCTCGCTGTACGGCAGAGTATGTATGCGCGCGATCGCGATGCGATTGAGAAAGATCGATCGGTTCGAGAGCAAATTGCGCCTCCTATCGATTCAGCCAGCGATCTCTACCCTGCGAAGCTTCAGATATCACTTCAGATTATTTCAGAACTGCAACCCCTCTATATCCTACAGGTATCTCGTGTCTTTCGACGCCATAGGCTTACCAGTGTTAAAATTGTTTATCCGACTTTCTTTTTAGTTTCGCCAATAAATAAACGAAGAAAAAAGGAGTCTAAACAAAGAATCAATGATAAACTCGTCAGCCGAAGCTTATTGGATTAAGAATACTCAAGAAATGGAGGGGGGTCGCATAGCCCCGTGCGAAATTCCATCGATCAAGGCTCTCCTCGTCTGTATACCTGCTTTAACACTCACTTTAAAACCCAACTGGCCAATGGCAAAAGTGTGTCTTATTTAGGCTGTGCGAAGAGATTTCTAGCTTAAGACGTCGATTTCGGTGTCAGCGTGTCTCAATCTCCCTCACGCCGGTGTCCCAAAGTCACGGGGATAATAAGTGCCGAAAGTCAGCCGAAGATAAAGCCCGGAGCTGTCAGCGTCGTCAGCAAGTCAGTCAATCCCCCCGCAATGGGAATAATAATACCTCCCGGATATACACGCCCGAGAAGAGACGAGGGCTGTATATGGGTGCGCGCGCGTGTGGCTCATTCTAAGCGGAAAAAATAACAGAATCCCGGGGCGCGAGTTTCATTGAGAAACGAGCTGCCGAGCGGTGGGGGTGCCTCGCAGTTTTGACATCGCGCGCATAGCTCGATAGACATGCGAAGAGGCTATACGGGAAAGCCGGTAGTCGCTGGGACGCGGCGGGGGGCGGAGGAGTGGGCCCCGCCGGTGGGCCGCTTATACCGGCCAATTTTCCTCTCTCTCTCTCTTGCGCGCGCGCGTGTAGGCCCCCTTTCTTTCAGGGGCCCATTTTCACCTCGTGTCCGGTAGCCCACCGCTGGCGAGAGGGGCAAAGAGCAGAAGCCCCCTCGGTGCGCCAGTAATGAGCCAGATGATCTACTACCACGACCGCCCGCCCGCGCTCTCTACTCCTTAAAGTCCCTATAATGTGCGGACGCGTCCGGCCTCTCTTTTTCTGTCTCTCTGGGCCTCGAACATGACGACGGGGACGTTTCAGCTTGTGCATTGTTTGCCGTCAACGAGCGGACTATACAGCTCAATGCCTTTTTTCCTCGGCCTCCCAAATCACTTTCTTCACCAGGAGACTTTATGCTCCTCGTGTCTCTGTCTGTCTGCATCTCTGTACGTTATTCTTTTGGCTTTTCGGATATCTCACGAGCAATGGACTGACGACGATTGTTCGCCGGATAATGAGCTCAAGAATTTCCGTTTGATACGTGTATCGTGAGTTTTCAAGAGAGATTTACGCGCAGCTTAGGAGCGTCGGTGTACCAAAGCCGTCGATTCCCGATACAATTAAATTATCGAACGTGTTTCGCCAGCTGTACGATAATTGTTTAGCATCCGCGTGTATACACGTTTACGATTGACGTGATTTAAGCGCTATTAAATTTATAATCCCTGCATATACATTTTATGTTGTATACGCGTATATCCAGGCTATACGGCAGCTAACAAATATTTGAAAATCAGCGCGTTTGAGCATCGAGCGCGCAACGTGTGTTCTCCGGTAAAAAGAAAAAAAAGTTCATAAATTAATATGCATATACGGGAACTAGCGGGCCGTAAATCAAACGGGAGGAGAGAAAAAAAACGGCCGAGTCATTAAAGAAACAAAAAATCGAATATGTATATGAAAATAGAAGAAATAAAAAAAAAACGTTCGACGATTCCGGAAGATTCTCCGAACGGAATAAAGCAACGAAAAATAACGCGGCTTCGCAGTTACGTAAAATCAAAAGCATAAGCGTCTCTGTATATATATTTATACACCTATAGAGCCGATGTGGGCTCTATGAAAGAGCCGAGGAGAGAGTCAAGAATGAAAATACGTCTGCGCTTATAATGACGACAATATACGGGCCAATAAGCCTCACCGGGGGCTCTCTTTCTCTCGCGGCCACCAGCAAAGAACGGAATAGAGATGTAGCCACACACGTGTATATAGCGGTCACGCGGGAGCAGCGACGACGACAGCGGGACCTCGAAACACGTATGTAAACGGCCGCTAATGGGAAATGAAATAGGGAGTCCGGAATATAATAAGAGAGAGCTGGAATACTTGGTGTGTGTGTGTGCGGGTATAGACGAGAGGAGAAAAAAAGGGGGGGGGAGAGAACGTGTGCGGCAGGCACATAAATAACGGGGCGCGGGCGCGTCATTATGGGCCCCGCGCCGAGGGAAGTGAGGATCGATGACAGGAGGCACGAGGAAGAGGAAAGATGCTAAGTTGAGAGGAGCGAGCGAGAGGGAAAAAGGAGGTGGGGAGAGAAGAGAGAGAGAGAGAGAGTCGTTTCGGCGGGTGACGAGGCTCGTAGCGCACCTTTACACCGTTCAGGTGTCTCGGAGCGGCGGCAGTCCGAGGACAACTCGCCGTGGGAAGTCCATCTAGACCGATAAATATACGGCTTTTCGGGGCCACCCGGTGACTTGTCGTCGAGTATAGAGCGACGGGCTAAGAGAGAGAGAGAGGCCGCCGCTCTCGCGCGCGCGCCACCCAAAGTAGCATGTACAAAACGCTCTCTCTGTCTCTTGGGCTCTCGGCTCGAACCTGCCACTTTTCGCTACCACCACTCGCTCCTGACACTCTTTTTCCTCCTATATCCCTTCTCTCCCTGTCACCCTAGCCCCCGTTTTTTTCCTCTCTCTCTCTCTCTCACTCTTCCCTCTGGTCTTTCTCTGAAATTTCCCCCTGATGTCTTCTTCTTCTTCTTTTTTTCCTTCGGCTTTTCAGAATTTCCAAGACCCGCGCACGATCGGGCTTGCGCAAACCTGCCCTCTCTCTCTGTCTGCACCGCCCTCTCGGCTTTGGCCCGGCTTCTACAGCGCTCATCGTCAATTTTCAATTCTTATCTCGTCATTTCTTCGATTTTATCGGATCTTCTTCTTTTTTTCTTCTTTTTGGGGAATTCGCCGAATTTTATTGTCCGTCAAATCAACTGTTTTCGTCTCATACGTGAGATAACGCACGAGAGGGATAGATAGAGAGAGATGTCGACAAACGACGTTGACGATTACGTGTCTATTAATCGAATTAAATTGTTGACAGGTTTAGGAGACCGTCGATCTATCCGAAAAGAAGAAGAAAAAAAATAAACATATAAAGAGCGGAGGAATATATCGGCAAAAACTTAAGTAATATCCTTTCCGTTTGGCTTAAATCATCGTTTCCAATATTTTTCGCTTTTACGACACGACTCAACGGGTTTTAACAAGGCGTTTCATCGACGAATACAAAAAAGCAGAAACAAAAACGCGAAGCCAGACCATTTTACGGGCTGCTCTCTCTCTCTCTCTCTCTCTCTCTCTCTCTCTCTCTCTCTCTCTCTCTCTCTCTCTCGCAGCGGCGTTTTAAATATTTTATCACCGGCGCGCGGTGAGGGCCGAAAGATGGAAAAATTCCTCCTCGTTTTCGAAAAATCTCGGCCTCTCTCGGTATAAGGCCCCCGCACAGGTCTCCCGCTACCGCGCACCTCTAGTCCGCGCAGCCTGGAGGAACACACGGCTAAGCCATGGCCTATCTTAATTCCCGATTGACATTTATTTATCGGCCGACGTTTAATTTTTATGGGCTAGATCCGGCGATAGGTTTTTTTCAGGTAGTTCTCTCCTGCTGCCTGCTGCTGTGTGGTCTCCTGCCACGGCGCACCTGTGAACCTGTGTGTGCGCGAGCGGGACGCGCGCTCGCCCGATGGCGAAGCGAAGAACAAAAAAAAAGAAAGACCGCGGCAGCAAGCGGTTGCCCCTTAATTGAGGGTGTCGAGATAAGACTAGACAAGCGCGCGACAAAGCCCCCCGATGAAGTGGCTTAGCTCGGCTTCGCTTGATTAACGATTTTCCACTGGTCTCCCCCGAGCAGAACGCGCGACGAAAACACATTTGCGCATGAATTATAAATCGAGGTGAGACAGAGAGATAGAACTGCTAACAGCCATACCGACCAGATGCTCTCCTAATTGTGCGCTCAATCCAGAAAATTATTCCCCACCGCATACCTATACGCATCGACACACCAACAGACACACACACACTCCGTGTTTTTTATTGCAGTTCGTCTCTAGCTCTACGACTATTACCATGGTAATTCAATTAGCATAACTGTAAAGTGTCCGTCTTCCCCTCTCCGTCACCCACATCATTCCGTGGACGATTCTTCCTTCCTTCTCTCTCCTCCTCCTTTTTTTTCGACTTATTCATAAATTTCGATATAACTTGATATTTTCAACAATAAAGTTATTTTAATCTCGAGCCGGACAAAGATCATTTAAATATTTTTCAATTTCTAAATTACGATCTTTTAAAATCGAATAATTTTAATGTTTAATTAATTGCGTTGGTTTTTCTTTTTTCTATACTCCCCCCTACCGTTGCCTCATCCTCTCTCTATATATATTTATTTAGTTTATTCGCGCGCGTGCATATTTCTTCGATGGGGGGGAAATAAACAATATTTCGATAAATAAGAAACGCGCGTATGCCAATTATAGGCATGTTTTATATGCTGCCGCCTGCGCGGCCCCCTCTCTCAACGCGGGGCACGCCTGAAAAATCAAGCTGTAATTCAAACATATTAATGATGCATAATATGTCAATAATTTTCCCCTCCTCCTCCCTATTATACTTCGGCGATGATAAATTTCCGAGATCTCGTGCGCCCTCTGCCCCTTCTTCAGCTTGATCGTAGCGGTGAAACGCGGTAAAATCGAATGCACATATATTAATAGCGCAAGGCCTGGGCGTGTAACTGTTTGAAAAATAGACACATCAAGCAGGTGTGCTTAGGCAGGGGGGAGCGGACGAAAGAGAGGAAGCGATGGAATTTGTAAAAGGGCCTTCCGCGTTTATAGAAGGTATATATGGAAGAAGCACGAGGAAGAGGGGAAGAATGATAGTCGAGCGTGAATCTCTCGCGATGGAATGTCGCGATCTCCTCACCTCTCACTCTTTCTCTCTCGGGCTGGAAATTAATAAACACTCGGCTAATCGTATATTCATCGGTCATTTACGAGCCGAAAACTGCGGTAGACTGCCCGTCGACTCTTTTACTCCCGGAGGCCTAAAAACTCCTAATATAACATTCTCTCCCTCTCTCTTTTTAGCTCAGCGGATGTGGCGAGGTAGAGAAAAAAAAACGAAACAACCTCACGATATATACACCTATACGTTTACGATTTACGAAACGTGTTAATTAACAACTTGCTGCTCTCTCGGTCTACCTTCTATAAATACACGCATATGTGGTATATAACCCACGACTCCCAATTTCGGCGAATCAAAAATTCTCTCCGTCTGTCCGTCTGTACGTGTCTCTTCCTCTCTCTCTCTCTCTTGAAAACAACATTGTTTTATGAGCACACGCGCTTACCTCCTGTTGTCCGCTCTTTCCGCTTTCTATATAACCATCGCGCGCCATTACAAGCCTCTCTCTCTCTCTCTCTCCGGCTTCTTTTATTATTTCTCAGGGATCTACGGGGCCGCAGCCTCGGGAAAAATGTTAATTTCATTAACAGACTTTTTTTCATCAGCCCGCGACACACACGAGCGAGACTCCTCCGGCCTCTCTTTCTCTCGTCGTATCCTCGTCAATCCGGTCCATTGTATCCCTTTTTACTGCTCCTCCTCCTCCTCCTGGGGGGGGGGGGGGGGGGGGGGGGGGGGGGGGGGGGGGGGGGGGGGGGGGGGGGGGGGGGGGTAAGCCAGAGTGTGGAAACACGCGTGGTTTAAAGGAAAACGAATGGATTTTGAAGAGAATGGAGAGCCGGATGAAAATAACCTCGGCACCGAGGGAAAATTAGTCGCAAGTATAACGACGCTGTATGTAAAAAGGAAGAAGAAAAAACGCAGAAAATTTTTCGTCATATAGCAAAGACGGAAAGAGAAAGAGAGGAAGGGGGGAGAGATAAGCTCCGAGGTTTAATGGATTTGTTCGTCCGAAGGGAGGAGGAAAGAAAAGGCAACGAGGAAAAGAGAAAGAGCGGACGGAGCCTACGGGTGACGGGGTCTTGATTAGCCGCGATGCTCTCTCTCCGTGGTGGCAGAGCGCGCGCGTGCTGCTGCACCTGTTTGCTTATGCGTGTTTTCAGCGGGACTATATAAGTAAGCCGTTTAGCCGTTTAGCCCGCAGCCGCGGCTCTTTCTCGCTTACAGCCCAGCGGAGATGGGAAAGGCGATCCGGTGGTCCTTCTCTTTCTCTTCGGCCACCAGCTCTCTCGTATACCCATCGACAAGCAGCAGCAGCAGGAGCAGGCGGGCGTTGGCAGGAGCGGGCGCGTGTGCTCATATGCCCGGAGAAATAAAATCAACGGTTTACGCGTAATAAAAAAGGATCGCGCGCGGTGGTCCCCCCCATCGAGCTGAGCGAGAGAGGAGCCTATTACTATCTTTCTTTCTCGCTCTCTCGCCCCACGCGCGTTATCGTAATAGAGAGCTGCGTCTCTCTCTCTCTCTTTCTCTCTTTCCAAATGAAATCGCTACTAAATCGGAGCCAATTATTTGGCAGTAAACGGCGGCGAACTCGTCGGCTCGTAAAATGACTCCGCGCCCGGTCAGCTCTTCACCCCCTTCCTCTCGAACATCTCACTTCGATCTTATCTCTCTCCCTCTTTCTTTCTCGCATCGCAGCTCTTCTCTCGGGCCTCCCTCGGTTCTACAATAAAATTGATAACGTACGAGCCGTTGAGCTTCTCTCTCTCTCTCTCTCTCGTGATATCTCCGTGGCTCTCCTCTGACCCGAGAATATCTGCCACCCACTGATGATACACGATTATGGATGCGCCAAATAACTAAACGGGTTTCCAAAGATCCCCTTCTCGTCCTTCGCGCCTGTCTGTCCTTCTTCCCCTTCGTTTTCAACGCACGCTCTTCCTCTTATTCTCCGGGTTGCTGAAATCATCAAAGCGCGACATTTTTCAAATCTCGTCCCGTATATCCAGGCGTGGACCGCCTTTAGCGATATCCAACATGTTTGCTCAAGCTTTAATTTCATTAAGCTATTTTATCGCTCTTTTCTTCTTTTTTTTTCTTCTTCGTAGTCTTCCGCTATCCTTGATGATGATGTTTACGTCGGTTATTGGTTTATTTTTTTCTTATTCCGCTCATCCGGTCGATTATGACCGAAGACATTTCTAAAAATCGATGTAATCAGTTAAGGAGGAGCGCGAGTTAATTTGTCCGTGATTTACGAAAAGGTCCGGTATAAAAGCCAACCCGATGCGTCGACTCGTCTACAGATTAGGTCAACGCTAACGACCGTGACCATCGAGTTTCTAGCCTATTTGCCAAGTTTATTTATTTTGTTTTTTTTTCATTCCAGCCGTTTTCGTCCGATCAAAAAGCAAAAAGAGAGACGAAAGTGAAATCCTTGACTTTTCCAAGACGTAAGCGCGTGTATGTGTCATCGGCAGATGCCGGGGACACAACGATTATATCCCCCTCCGGCTCGGCGTTATACATTTTAGCGCGTTACACACATCCTCTCGTCATTAAGCGTATTAAATACATGAAAAATAAGCGGCCGCTTCTCGGTATCCCCATGCGTGCGTCGTACTTTCCTCGTTCCTCGAACCAAAAAATAGAGGAGTGTAGGAGTGGTAGAGGCGTGAAGGGGAGTAGGTGTAATTATCATTTCGAGTGTAGTGCGACTTTGCTCACCCCGGGAAGAGAGGAGGGGGAGGATGAAGAATAAGAGCAAGAAGAATGGCAAGTATTTACCGAAAGATTTCCGAGATAATGTCACCCCACGAATAATTTAATAATCCTTTCCTTCTGTTATTGTCGCGCGTTTTACAGTATACACTCCGAGCCGAAGTAACTAGCGCTCGGTCTTACAATGGGAGGAGGGGAGGGTAAAAAAAAACAAAAAAAACAAGTGCGAGAGCCAACTTGCTCTAAGATCTCATTATTATCCTTAACACGCCACTAATCGACTAACGCGTACGTGTATCGCGACAAAGGATATGTAGAGTGAGAGGCAGGAGGGAAATTCAAAAGGGGGTATGGGGGGGCATAGAGAGCACAATGTGCCACAGACTGACGAGACTCTCTCTTTCCCTCTCACTCTCTCTCTGTCTTGGTTGACGCAAATTAACAGCGTGGCGTTAAGTAAAGGCTTCTGACACGCGTATATCTTCGGCCGATCTGCGTGCGCGAGGTGCCTGTGCCTTCCCCTCCTCCCTTGACTCTCTCTCTCTCTCTCTCTCTCTCGGGTAATTTTCCGCAAACGCCTGTCGCTTCCTATTAACTCAGCCCCCACCTCCTCCTCTTCCCTGCGTGCCTTTTTCTCCTTGCTTGAGTCTTCTATTTCTCGGAGGGCTTGTATTTTTTTTTGTTGTTGTTCTTAATCAGACGCATTATCGACATGGCAGGAGGAGAGCTGGGAAAATTAGGAGCTTTGGAAAACATTTTAATTGGATGTTAATTTGCCGGGTTGTTTATACGGAGAACAAAAAAAAGTGCGAGTGTGCCTCGCCGGAGGTGTCGTTGACGATTACGCGGCTTTTTCACTGTACTTATCGCGAGAATTATTATTGTTATCATTGCAATTTGATTGATAAGCAAACCGGACCAGTGCTTGGCATACACTTTTTAATAAGCGCCCAATAAACAAAATAACAAATTAATTTTCAGTTAGATCGGCAGTCGTTCCGTATACTTTACCAAACGCGAATTAGTAGGAGCCGGTCAATTTGTCGAAGGCGCGATGTATACGTGGAAAGAGTCGACAAAACACCCGCCACTTAGCCAGAAATTACAATCATAAATCATTGGAAAAAAAAGGATGAAGAAGAAATATGAAAGGAGTGGAGTAATTACTCATGTACGCGTCTCGTAACTGTCAAACCGAACAATAGCCCGTTTCCCGTCCAATAAAGGCATAAAAAGTTCGTCATAATCACCGGGGAGGAAGACCGATGCGCGGGCGCGCGTCCTTCCGTCCCCAGCGTCGCATCGGTCCTTCACTCCTTCTCGCTCTCTATACCAGTAGTCCGGGGGGGATAAAAGGTCGACACTGTCGGTATATATAGGTAGAAGAGCCGGAGCAGCCCCAATGGGCCCCATAGCGAATTCCTCAAGGCGCGCTCGTGCGGGCTGCCGCGAGAGGCCCTTTTGGGCGGAGGGGCCTATTTTGTCTCTTCCTCCCGGGAGGAAGTTTCCTCTCTCGCGTGCGCGTAGATCTCGTCACGCCTGGCCCAGAGGTTTACGAGCGTCTCTTTTTACGCGGAGAGAAGCTCGCGTTCCCCGGGCGGCGATCATCGGCGCTCATGCCCCCGTTATTGTTGGGCCTGCGGGGAGGCTGCTGCTGCTGGCAGGGGAACCATTTCTCCCGCAGGAGCGGACCACCACCCGGCGCTATCGTAAATAAATCATCGGAAAAGGGGCCCCGGGCCAGAGGCACACTCCCCGCGGCTAGCCTTGCTATGGGCCCATCTCTCTCGTTCTCTGGCAGGGCGTAACGGGGCGCGCGACCGACACAATATTTTGCGCAAACCTCCAACGGGGCCCTCCCGTGCGTTGCGGCTGCTCGTACCCCCCGTCTGAACTTTGAAATTATCCGGAGGAAATTAGCCGGCTTGGCTGCGCGCCTACTCTCTCTCTCTCTCCCGCTCATTATTTACATTTATTTGCTTCCTTTTTCTTCTTGTTGCTTCTTCGCCTTTTCTTCGGTCTGTATAGACGACCCGATGTGCTTCGAATAATGGAATGACTTTCGTTGCATTTCGAGTTGCATAAAGTTTTGTCTTTTTTTCTTTTTCTCTCTCGACATACTTTCTCAAGCGCTCTACGACGTTGTGTGTGGGGGGCGATAATGAAGAAAGAAAAAAAAAGAGGCGAATTAATAAAAGGCAGAGGCGATCGATAGGGATCAAGCTCAGAAATGCGTTAAATCGAAAAAGATCGGCCAGCGGCCAAATCGCAAGTGATTATCGTCAAGCCGAGTCGACAAATAAAAGTGCGTCCTTGACATTTTACTCCAGAACTGCCATATGTATCGGTTCTGGTATGGTAGAGAGCGAGATATTAAAAGTATATAAGTTCGGCGAAGGAAGGGCGCGCGAAAGGGAGCTGTAGGAATGTAGCCGGAGCGAGAAAAATTAGCGAGACAGAGCGAGCGATAAATTTTTCCCAACGATGCGTATACATATGCGTGCGCACACGCGTATAGCCTAGAGAGGAGGAACAAGCCGAATGGACTTGCTGCATTATTCTCTCTCTCTTGCTGGTATATACCAGCGCGTTCCACCGTTCCTTTTACCCAACGGATTGACAGCAGCAAACAGTTTAGTGTCTCGTGCGTTTATTGTATCCGACTGCTTGCCTTCGCTGACTAAGGTATATATATATCCCCCTCCCCGCGTGTGTGCGAAACGTATATATAAACGCGACGTGATACGGGGGCCCCGGGGAGCAAAAGGCGTACGCTATATACGCCGCGGACAGATCTGTTACTTTGTTGGACTTGCCCCCCTCCTCCTTGGACTTCTCTCTTCTCGGATGCCGTTGACGTCTGAATGCTCGGGGGCCGATTCGCGGTACAAGGAAAACCAGTCGCCAAGAGAGGAGAGAGCACAGGGCTGCCGGGTAGGGAGAGAAGGACGCTGGCCACGCTCTCTTTCTTCCATGTCGTCGCGGCGCAGTGTGTATATACGCTCGCGGCGGAAAGCTATATATGCCCGCTACCATTTTCCGCGCGAGCCTCGCCAAATCCACCCGAGTCTTTATAAACGCGTGCAGCTACATCCCGAGAGAATAATCGCGCTGACCTCGAGGAAGGACGAATTTTCCGGGGAGGGAGATCGGTTAGGAGCGATAGATCCGGCGATATTACAAATAATTATCGATTTAATTGTTCAGGCATCTCTATTGGGAGCCCCTCTCTCTTGGGTTCTCTCATTGCGGCGATAAGCTGCCTCCACGGCTCTTCCACGTGTACACTCCTCGCGGAGCTAGATCTCACGGCGTGCATCTTCGAAAGGACGAAATCGCGATCTCTCTCTCGCTCCTTATTTACCGACTCGTAATTAAATCTGAGTGAGATGCCGCTAAAGACGAGGGAGGGGGTAGTGGTAGCGAGATATTCAAAAGTCCGAAGGAATCTCCGCGCAGCACTCAGGGGGGTGAGGATGGGGGGGGGGTGGAGGAGTAGGGCACGAAAGAGTCGGAGAGATAAAAATGTCCGTAGGTTTATCTGGAAGTTGAGAGGGTGGGGGGGGGGAGATGGTGAACGCTCAGTTGGCATGAGCTCGCGTAGCAGCAGAGTGCCGCAGTTGGTCATTCGAAGATTTTTGCCTCGCGATTCCCCTGCATTCATGCGTCCGCCGCGCGGTATTTATTGGAAACGCGGTATTTATTGGGAGCGAGGAGGGGGTGGTGGTGGTGGTGGTTGGTGGACGATGGGGTTCACTCCCGTGCATGCATATACGCACGCGCTCATGTGAATACTCTCTTTTCCTCCCTCCCCCACCCCATAACCTCCCCCCTTTTTCTCGTTTGCTCATTGAATATTCCGCGGGTTATTTACGGACACTCCTCGGGATTTATACCTAACCGATCGCGCTCTCATGCGGCCGTTTCCTCCTTTTTTCCCTCCTTTTCTCGAGCAAGTATACGCGGGAGCAAGAGAGAGAGAGAGAGAGAGAGGGAAGGCGCGCCGAGAGCACTTCTGTCATTATACTATTGTCCAATTTGAATTTCTCATTTCAATTCAAAGGCTCTATTCAACATCACTAGCTACGCTTTAGGGCAATCGCTTACAGCCCCCCCCCCCCCGCCTCTTAGTCTCGGTATGCTACGCCATCACCTCTGTATATATACCCCATGTCCAAAGGCGAACGAAGGAATTCATGACAAATACATCGAAATTTGCGTACACAGACACTCCGGGACTCTCGCGCGTATATACCTTCCTTTTTCCCCTTTTTTCCATCGTTGTTTTCCAGAAGTCTCTCGCTTCGATTTCCGCGATAGCCGGGCTTTTCTCCCACGCACTATTGACCGCGTATGTATATAAGCGTACGAGGATCGATTTATATTTATACATAGGCTGTACAATCTCGCCTCTTTTTACGAGATCGATCATTTTTTCACCCTTGGATGCATATACTAAATACCAAAACGTCAAAGAGAGTCGAAAGAGAGTGAAAAACGTCAAGCGCGGCGGATGTAGGGACACGCGCGCACGTGTGTGTGTGTCAAGTTTATGCCGTCTCGCCCAAGAGAGAGAGAAAGAGAGAAACATTTCAATCGCATTTACCCCCTCGTGCGTTCGCTCACGTCGCGGCCGTGTGTCAGGCGCGCTTCAACGCGCCTGACAAATAATAGAGCGAGAAGAGACTGATACACCGCGCTGCAATATAGCCCCCCCTTCCCCACGTGCGCGTACGTGCTTGCACGCACTCCCGGCAGGACACGCGTCTATATAGCGCAGAGCTGAATCTCGTTTCTCGGTTAAGGGGGGTTGGGGGAGAAGGACGGAATGCCGATAATAATGAGCCGCGAATTTCCAGCCATGAGATCGGTAAGAGATCGGCGCTTCTGCGAGAGCCCCAGCATGCCTTAACCCTATACCGCATTCAATGTATAGCTCTCTGTGTGTGCGTGTCTAATTGATCCTCGTTGATTTATGCGCGGCTGTGGGATTTACGTTAGCCTGTATGGGCATATGTCCTGGTATTCCGTGCGTTACAGGGCTCCCCTGCCTTTTCTCTAATGCCAACGTTTCTCTTTAAGGCGTGAGCTACTCTCTTCGATTACGTACGGTATCGGAGATTCGCGTATTGGTGGTCTTATGGAAGCTCTTATTTGCGTGTTCGATATAAATTTATCGCAGAGCGAGATAATAATTTATAATAGACAATCCGAGTTGTTTGAAGTAAATAATGTGAACGTAAATACATTGGAAAAAGAATAGAAGTTTTCGCTCGCACATTTCGATTTCGTCGAGTCTTACAGACTGACGCAATAATCATATTTTGCAAATCCGCCTATTGAGTAATATCGCACGTAAGAGAAAAGCAAAAGGCGAAAAACTGGCAAAGAGAAAGAAAGAGAGAAGGGGGGCAGAGGGAGAAAGAGGGCGCCCCGCGAGATTTCGCAAATGATGCTCGGGATCGGTTGCTTCCGTCATGTTAAAGGTCCGAGCACTGGGTATATCGGCAAGGGGCTCTGCCGTGCGGCCTCGCGGCAAGTATATAGTAGTCGCCTCTCTCTCTCTCTCTCCCCCTGCGCTGCTTCGCGACTCTTCTCTCTCTCTCTCTCTCTCTCTTGATCGTCGTCCCTCCTCTCTCCCTCCCCGTTGACTCGCTCTCGAAGTTCTGGATATCAGATCGTTCGTATAAAACTATCGTATCGTTTAAATACGCACTGAAAGGTGAGGCGATGCATCAGAAGATACGCGGGCGCGGTGGCAGCAGCAGCAGCCTCGAGAGCTCGAAATCAGGCCCGTCGTCGCTCGTAGGCTCCAAGAGAGTAAGAGAGACCGAGATGGGGGGAAGAGAGAACGACCGACAGAAAGAGAGAGAGAGGAGCTTCGTCCGTCGATCCGCGCTGAAGATATACCCCGCTGGAATCCATGGGAACCAGCGAGAGCAGCAGAGAGAGAGAAAGGCTTATAACGCATAACCCCCCTCCCTCCTCCTACCATCTTCTCCTCCTCCCTTTCTTTTTCTTCGCGTCGAAAGACGAGCAGCAGAACAGAGAGAAAAAGAGAGAGAGAGAAGTCAGCTCGGTCCTCCGTTGAGTACACACACACGCACACGCGTACACGTATATGCGCAGTCACCTCTCCGCAGGCCAAAGTCCGAGTAAGGGACCTTTAGCCAAGTAAGAGAGAGAGAGAGAAAGAGTGGGCTATTGAATGGCTCGCGTTCACGAGTTCGATCGAAGAGAGGAGGAGGAGGTTGGGGGTGAGAGAGTCGGGACCCGATCATCCGCTCAATTGCCCCCTCGGCTACTTACCGCCGATCGCTATTAATGCGCCGCGGAAGGAGAGAATGAGATCGCTACTGTCAGATGGGCCCCGGCTAGGTATAGCCTCTCCTCTCGCTTCTTCTTCTTCTGCCTTCCCTCTCTTCTTATACGTGTCTAATGTACGAGGCCAATCGCCCTCTCCCTATCTCTCCCCCCCCCATACCGAGAGATACAGAGAAACTGCCTCTCAATTAGGCCTTTTGCCTATACGAAAACTTTTTAACCCCTCCGTAAGCTTATGTACGTGCACTCTGCGCTTGTCTACACCCGCAGAGCCACCGCGTGCTCTCTCGTGTTGCTCTGCTGATTCTATCCCCCCCTCCTCCTTTCCTCCTTCAGCCATCGTCTTCTTAGGCTTTTAACTAAAATTACATTTGCCAAATAGATATCGAATTAACGATTCGAATCTTCCTATCCCATTGAATTTCCGAGCCGAGGGTATCTATACCTGACTGCTCATTTGTAATTTTTTTTTTTTTGGTCAATCGGACACCCGTACACGTATATATAAGGACTCGCGAAGAAACTCGTGGTAAAGTATTATTAATGAACGTTGAAAAATTTTAATTGAAACGACGAGGCTTTGAATTATTGTTAGACACATTTATCATTCGAATTTGCAGTTTGCGCTTACGATAATTATATACATACGTATAGGATGTGTCTTTGCGTGTGCGCTTTATTTCGTTATCGAAAGCCTCCAACATCGCTGTTAAATTGTAATGGAATCGATTAATGCCCGAAGAAATAAATATTGCAACAATAATCTCGCAAGCCGAGCTTATCCGTTCGATCCCGAGACTCCCCAGTGAGTATACACTTCGCTCTGAAATGACGGATTTACTTTACCTCTCCGGGAGAAACTCTAAGGGCAGATAGCACAGACTCGCGCGCGCGTGTGGAGATAAGGCCTCTTTAAATACCCCGGTAATTCAAGTGGCATTCCTCGTTATGAGTTAATTTCATCGTCGATAAGAAAAAAGCTCTCCTAAGAAGAAGAAGAAGAAAAATCAGTCAACACAGCTCATTTTTAACAAAAGAATGAAAAAAAAGGAAGAAAAGAAATCTCAAGCTTAATGGACAAAATTTTTTAAAGCCGGCATTCGCTATCAAGCCCCAGCGCGGCATTAAGTACATTTTAATGACCATACAGAGAGAGAGAGGCATGCACAAGAGAAGAGAAAGAATTTCAAAGTCTCGTTACATATTCAGGTCAGACGCGCACACCTATACACCTCTCCCTTCGCGCGCGACTCGCGTCCGCATCTCAAGGGTATAGGGGGTACCTTATAAACGCATTCTCATCATGCACTTCAAGTCGGCCGATTAGCCGCAGTCTTATGTGAAAGAGTCCCTCGAAGATTCGCACAAACCTGCGGCTCGTGCGAGGCGCGGACAAAGGCGCCTAGACTACCGCCCGTAGTGTGTAATCTGCCATTTTTCCTTTTTTGTTTGTTTTTTTCCAAAGCTATGGCTAAGGCAGAGAAGAAGGGGCGAGGAAGGAAAAGGGCGGAGGTGGACCACATCGCGATCCTCATTGTTCGGCTAAAGATGGAGTGGATGGGTGACAGGTTGAAACCTAATACGCGCTACACACATGGCCAGGCTCGAGAGGCGCCCCGAAGGCTAATATATATGTCTCGCGCTCGCGCCCCCGAGAGAGCGCGCGCTGGGATCCACTCAGCGCCGCCTGCTCCCAAGCCTCTCTCTCTCTTGATTCTCGTTCTCCTTTTTTGAATCACGTCAACACCACCCACTCTCTCTCTCTCTCTCAGTGTCTTGAATCCGGCCTTAGCATTCCTCCCTGCGTTCCTTTCAATATTCATATAAGAGGGGGCAGGCGCCTTAAGGGAGAGGAAGGTAGAAGAAGAAGAGAGAACGTTCGGATGAAGAGAAAAGCGGAAGTACGGCTCTTTGGGCTACTGTAGGCCCCATTGTCGGATCGGCAGATTTTTTCTTCGTTTCATATGTATACGCGGCTTGATTATATTGCGAGGAAGGAGGCTTAATTGTTGCTTCTACATCTATATACTAAACCTTTTTTTTCTTCTTTGCTTGTCTGTTGCAGATACCAGGGAGACTGGCTTCGTCAATGCCATCACAGCAGCCGGCGTAACTTACGCGGTGACGCGGGCCTGTACCATGGGCGACCTCGTCGAGTGCTCTTGCGAAAAGATGACCCCTAAGAGTGAGTATATAGTACATTTTCATTATGGCGCAGCAAATAGTCGCGGAACATGGTGTGCGCGCATCGATCAACCGAGCGACGTGTTTAAATCGCAGCCTCGTAACACAGCGCGGGAATTCCAAAGACGCGGAATAATGTATTTCATTATGTCGTTGCTGAAATAGCTCGAATAGCCCCCGCGGCTAATTTTCCGCGGTATCGCTCTCTCGGAGGAAAAGAAATAAGGGGGTAGAGGGGGGGGATAGACACGTAACGAGTCTATAATAAAAGCCGCGGTCAGTGTGTGGAGCGCGTTGGTCACAGGCAAGAAAGAGCTCGGATTGTGACTAAGAGGAAGGAAAAAAAAGGCCGCAATCGACGCCCAAAGAGAAGAGAGGAGGAAGGGAACGGGAAGGAATCCGCTATTAAAACAATAATCATCGCAGTAGCGTGAGGGGGAGCAAGAGGCGCGCATTGAAATCGGTACGAGCTCGGGCCATTAATATTCCTTATCTAATAGCCAAGGAGGTAGCTTGAAAATTTGCATTGAATATATCCTTCTGTCGAGGGGAGGGGGGGGGTACTGCCAGTGGGATAATTAGACGTTTTGTCGAGAGAGAGAGAGAAGCGCGCGACTACTACGTTGCCTCGGTCTCCCCGTTTTAATCTATGTACACGGCGTGCTTTAACTGGGAGAATATCGAGGCAGAAATTGATTTCTGCGCAATTCAGGATTGCGCGCTTGCTTGCCCCTCGATATATTTATCGTCTTTCCGCGTCCGCGCGCCGCCTGCGTCAATTACACCTGTAATTTGTGGGACACGCTCTGCTTGTGTGTGTGCACCGGCAATTGCCGCGCGGACGCGCAAAGATTATGCACCTCTGTCTGTATATACGTACATGTGTATCGAGAGTTGTTGTGCAATAAAATATAGCCGAGCCGCGGGCGTTTTATCGGGGAGGCTCGACGATAAGCCGCGGAAAAGCGGAAAACATTAAAGGGGAATTAGCTGACAAGAGACTGTCGTCGGCAATGACAGACGCGCGCGCGACGAATGACGGTTTATCGAGTTTAACAAATCGGCCGAATGTTATTGCTGCCAGGCGAGAATGCGCGCCGGAGCTTTAATGATCGACGATTATCAATCGGCCACTTACGATCCTTACGTTTTTCGTTACGTCTCTCTGTCCGTCTGTGTGTATGCTTGAAGCGATATTTTTATTGCTTGTTAAAACGTCTACTTTAACGATTTATTCCTTTTTTTTATATGTGTATCGACGATATACAAGCGAGACTCAACCGAAGTTAAGTGTACATGAATGTTCTTTTTTTTTCTTTAATTTAGGCAGTCGTTTTGGTAAGCTCGGAAGACTCGCCAGTCGGAGCAAGCACTTGCCTATGGACGGCGACTGGGAATGGGGCGGCTGCGGCGACAACGTGAATTTCGGATTCAAAAAGTCGAGGGAATTCATGGACGGACCGTATAGGAAACGCAGCGACATCAAGACCCTGCTGAAACGTCACAACAACGATGCCGGCCGATTCGTGAGTATATATAAATTTCAATGTTCGCTACGGAACGACGATAAATCAATGCGGCTTTATTTAATCTCGTGCCTCCGCGTTGCAATCGAGAATTTATCGCGCGCGCAGTAATTACGGTCAATTATTATTAACAGCCAAAGCGCATTTAATCAACGTAACACTAAACATCCCCCCTCCACACCTAAAACAAACAACAACGCTATTGTACACAGACGGTGCGGAACTTCATGCGAACGGAGTGCAAGTGCCACGGGCTGTCGGGCTCGTGCACGGTGCGCACCTGCTGGCGCAAGATGCCCTCCTTCCGCGAGGTTGGCAATCGGCTGAAGGAGTCGTTCGACGGCGCGGCAAAGGTGATACCCGGCAACGACGGGCACAGCTTCGAGACCGAGGGCCAGACGATCAAGCCGCCGGGCCGATTCGATCTCATCTACAGCGAGGACTCGCCGGACTTTTGCAAGGCCAATCGAAAGACCGGGGCACTTGGTACGCAGGGGAGACAGTGTAATGCTACGTCCCAGGGCGTTGATGGCTGCGAGCTGCTCTGCTGCGGCAGGGGCTACGACACCAAGATCGTTAAGGAGAAGGTGAATTGCGAGTGCAGGTTCAGGTGGTGCTGCGAGGTCACCTGCAACAAGTGCATCGTTAAAAAGACCCTCAATACGTGCCGCTAGATACGTGTGCTTATTTTTTTTTCTTTCGCTCTTTTTTTTTGATCATTTTTTTTTTTGTTAGTTGGTAAGGCTTGTTTAGGCTGTCGCGGGTAGATATCGGAAATTTTAGCGAGACGCGCACTACGATGGGCCCTTGACAAAGTGATACGACGACTTTTTGTTTTATTTATTTAGGATTGTATTTTTTAATATTATAATACACACGCAGGTATACATAATAATGCATAAGTTTTTATTTTAATTAGAAATTTTGTTTACAGTTTAACGACGACTGTACTAGTTTTAAACGATCGAGAAGAAAAGGTTGATAAACGCAATTGATATTTTGATTAGCTTATACTATCGGGTTGCGCTTTTATTCGAGGCGCGTAAACATTAACTTGCAACTGCAATTTTTTTTTAAAATAATTCTAGTACTAAACTTCTCTGTGATTAAATTTTTTTTTGTAACGTATATTAATTGGTTAGCAAAAAGTCTAAAGTTACGATGATGAATTTTATTAACAATCATTACACGCACTCGAGGAAGAAAAAACGTCGATCTTTAAAAAGTAATAATTATAATGAAGAAAAAACAACCTCTAACGCTTATTTACGTCATGTAGGGCTATAAAATGGAAAAAAGTATTTTACGTAAAATAAATTTAGAGTTGCAGTTATTAAAGTTCAGTGCTTGTTTTTTCTCTCTTTCAAACGTAGTAAAGTTTAAATTGTTTTGTATACAAGTTAAAACGTTTGCTTGTCTGCCATGTTTAACTCGCGCGGGCCTTCGCATATATTTTTCAGAGACTACTATAAGAATCAATGAAAAAAATGCATACAGAGTACTTTAAATACAAAAGCATTTCAACGTGACTTTTTGTAATGACTGCTGGCTGTGTATTTTTTGATTTTCATTCTAGCATTAAAATGCGCTATTTTGAATTTGTATAAAAACAAAAAAAAAACAAGAATAGAATTAACTTAGCTTTAGTATAACAATTTAATATTACAAGCATAATATTATCCATTAATTCTTTTTTTATAAATACTTTAAACAAGCAGCTTTGACAATAAAATATCAATCGCCTATCGTTTACATTTATATCTCGCTTAACATTAATCGCCAAACCATATTCTGTAAATGTTTATAAACGCAAATTTCCGTCATTATTCTATACCGCATCGACAAACAAACGAAAAAAAATTTATCTATTTTTTATAAAAGCTCTTTATACGAAATCGAAATGACAATGATAATAATAAAACAAACAAGATGAAATACCGATTCCCACGCATCGCTGTGTTATTCATTGGTCTCACTCAACACATACATAAACTCGATATACCACAGCGTCGATTCCAGTGAAAAAAACCATCTCTTTTAATTAACAAATAAATGATAAAAAGAAAAGGGGGGAGAGGAACGTGCTAATTACATTGAATCGCCGATCAAGGCGTATAAGCGACGTCCGGTGTTCGGCAATATAACACGTCGCCACGAGAGAGGTGTCATCGAGAGGTAAAAAAGTCGCGCGTGTTCGACGCGGCAGTATGGTGACTGGACAAAAATCGTAAGTATAAATAAAAACTCGAAAATTAGACGTAGTAGAGAGGGGAGAGGGAGAGAGTCTTTATGGGGCGTGTAGAACACAGGGTTTAGCTGTAATTTAACTTTATATATACACACACATACGTCCGCGTACAGGTATGCGCGTATATACACGCGTACGAGAGCCCTCCCGAGAGTGCGCGCAATAAAACGAAAGGCGCGCGCTCGCGCGGGTTTAGTATACGGACGGGGAGGGCCGAGGGGGTCGGGGTAAAAGGAAGAGCACACGAGGAGCGGCCGTGTGTAATGTGCCTTCGCATGTATGTCGGAGTGTCCTATAAAATAGTTTTACAGCGAGCTTGGAATTTCGCGGCCTCATAAAGCCGATCCGCGGCCTTCCTCCCTCTCTTTCTTCAGATGCGCTCTCATCGCTCTCTACCTTCTCCGTCTCTCGGCTTTAACTCTTTGGATGTTTTTTTAACACGCGTCGCGCACCTGAACACGTACGCGTACTCGAGTTTGCGCGAGAAATTAAGTGGCTGCGCAGCGGAAAATTATGATAAATCCACGTGTAACGACAGTGTATAACCTCCAACGTCCAATAAATACCAGGGTGGAGAGGGAAAAATCGTTGATTCATTTAACTGCCCGATAAGAAATTGAAGATCTATTAATATAAGCGCCTGGGCCGCAC
Source organism: Anagyrus pseudococci (assembly GCA_030522585.1). Classification (NCBI taxonomy): domain Eukaryota; kingdom Metazoa; phylum Arthropoda; class Insecta; order Hymenoptera; family Encyrtidae; genus Anagyrus; species Anagyrus pseudococci. Next base: position 117,991 of record JAPYYQ010000551.1, on the reverse strand, counting down.
GGTCGTTCATCCAGCACAGCGCCTGGCTCGTAAAAACAAATTTCGAGCGTGTCCGGCTAATCGACGAGAGAAAGAAATATATATAGGAGGTAGAGAGGGAGAAAGGGGCGCGAAGCAATATCGCGCATTGCGTGTCTTTATTACAAGGCCAAATTAACGTAATTACAGAGTAGTTTCCTCCTGCAGTTCGTATATCTGCTTGATCGCGCTTCTTAATCGGTCCCCTCTCTCTCTCGGGACCACACGTAATTTGTCCAGAATCGCGGGACCAGCGGCGAAACGCGCTCGTCCCCTTTTATTTTTGGCTTAGGCCCACCCCTATTTTTATAACTTTGTTCTCTCTCTTTCTCTCCTCTTCTTTTATTTACTTCATTACGAGGCTTTTTCTTTATACGGTAAACGCAAGAAGATCGTCAAAATTACAGGGCTTATTTTGGGTCGCGTTTATATCACGGCGTTGGCTGCTCTATAAATGTGATATATATCGCGTTTAAAATGTTGTTTGCTTCCCCCTCCTCTATATACCTGTGATTGCTGCCGCGTCGGGTGGCTTTGTTACCCGAATAATGACGAGATCGAGGATAATAATCGGCTCGAGCCTAATACGCATTAATAAATTAATATTAAGAGGGGCATAATTCGTCGAAGCATTAAATTCCACGAGAGCGCGCGCGTCTAAATTATTTTTAATGATACGACTTTTATGACACGTTTTTTTTTGTGTACGTATACGCAGGATAAGCGGATGGTTAATTTTTGTTTCTCCCCCCATTTGCTTCTCCGAGGCTGGTGTACGAGTTGATTGCCGTTTTAGACAAAATTCCAAAATTAATTATTTAAATGGAGCGCTGCAGCGAAAAGGAAAAAAAAACGAAACAACGTGTAGGGCGGTAGAGGAAAGAAAAAAGGGGGGAAGGAAGGTATTTTACGAAGAAACGCAATGGAGAACAATGGTAATGGCCGAAAGGGAGCCGCGGAGAGAGACCTCTCTCTCTCTCTGACGCCTAATAGAGCGATCTTCTCGTTCCTCCGGCGGTATAGGCCCCCCCGGTCGTACGAGGAGGGTCAGTTGGCGCAATTAACCCCACTACAACTGCTGCATATACGCGCCAGGAGGCGCACACACACACACACACATCGGGACGAAAACAGAGGCGTATATAGCGGCGCGCGCGAAACTGCCCGCTCTTTCTCTCTCTCTCTCTCGCACGAAGGAGAGAGAGGAGCGTGTATAGGAGAGGAGATTGGCTGAGGAGAGAAGGCACTGGGTGGTCCGTTGGCCGGGTGTAATTTTCGGCGCGTCCACTCGCTCGAAGGGAAATGGCTCCCTTCTCTTCCCCTTTCTCTCTCTCTTTCCAGCTTCTCAAATTGGTATATACACGCTGCTCCGGCGCCATTTTTGTATCGGCTTTTCTCTCTCTTCCTCTCTCACCGTACAGCCTCATCTCCGGAACTTTGCACGTGTAAGGCCCCCTTTTTACGAGAATTCCAGCGCATTCTGCGCATTTTTTCCTCTCCTCTCGGTCGCACCTCCCCTTTTTTTCCTTTCTTTTATTTTTAAACGCTAACCGCGTGTCGTTCGGATACGTGTTCGTATATATGCAAGAACGTATAAAAGGGTCGTTTTTTAATCCGCCATATCAAACGCTCTCGACGTATTCCGAGCGCGACTAGAATGTCGCTTGAACTTAATTACTCGAAATACCGCTGCGATAACTATATAACGGGGCGAACATTAGAACACCGTTAGCACACCGGCAAAAGTTCCTTTATTTTCAATCAAACATTGGTACTCGCGGCATTTACCAAGTCCGCAAGCGGCAAGCAAGAGAAATCGTCACGTGTCTCGCGGGGACTTCGATTCGAGTCTTACCTTCGCTCGCCAAGTCAAGGGGACCTTATTGTCAAGCGCAAAGCGAGTGAAACGTGCCTACGCGTCCGAGACTCCCGGCTAGACACGCAGTGGTACAAACGAGCGAGGGCAAGCAAGCCCCCTATTAATCACGCTTGCGCGTTTTGCTCGAGCGGTTTGCGTATTGCGCTCTTAGCAGCTGGTAACGCTCTCCCGACAGAATCCCGTGGACGTTTGTCGCGTCGCGCATTATTTCGCGTTTAATTGTTCTCGGAACGTGGCCAATTGTTCCAGCGCGGGGCGTGGGAGACTTTCAGGGCGGTCGCTCTCCTCGTCCCCGCCGCCGACGTTTCTTTCTCTCTCCCCGAGACCGAGCTCTCTTTACCTTGTCCATCTAGTGTCCCCCCCCCCTTTGGTCACTCGTTCTTTCTTTCTCTACTTCCCTTCTCCTCTTTCCTTTTCAACTACCTTTTCAGCCGTGTTTTCTTAGTCTCCAAAGTCAAGTGTCAACGCGAGGTGGACGAGAGAAAGAGAACGGAAACGAAAAATCGGTATACGCTTACGCATACCGATTTTTCACTCTATGCGGTTCTCCATTAGCGTACTACGCGGGGGGGGGGGGGGGCTTAATTCGTACGTGCATTCAGCTGACGCGCGTAGAAAGTTTGAAAAATCTTTCGAGGCCGGGGGGAAGGCTAATAAGACGCGGAAGGATGTATTGACGTTAATAAAATACACTTAGCTGTGACGTAGAGGGGGGGGGGAACAGCGTATTAAAACGCCAAAGGAAGTTGCAACTAGTTGGTAATAGCGACAGTGGCAGGCGTCAATCACGAGAAAGAGAGCTTAGAATAAACCCTATAGAGCCCTCAAGGGCTTTTCTCGCGAGTAATCCGGGAGGGACTGTCTCTCGGAGAAAAGTCGAAGGAAATGCGAAAGGCGTCTTATAAGCGCCGAGTCGACGTGGATGTATAATAAGAGAGTACACGTCTCGGGTAGTCTGGGGAACTACGCCGGAGGTGGTCGCCGCCGGACGCGCCGATATTTAATTAAACGATCTCGTAAACTTCGCGGAAAGCTCCCTCTCCGTATATATATATGTAATATGTGTGTAAACAGGTAGAAGCACACACACACATGTACTCTGCAGCTCGTACTTTAAGCATTTTATTAGGTCCGCTGCCGTCGAAGAAGGCGGAGGGGGTGGGGAGACGACGTTAAAACGTTCCAATCTTAATTAGGTAGGTGTTTACAGGTGGACATATAATCTCGGAGAGAGAGAGAAGCGCGCGTGTCAAGCTGCGCGAAATACGCGTGTATATACGCGGGCGCTTTCATTAAAAGCCAAGAGCCACGAGGAGAGAGAGAGGCTTCAATTTGTGCCCACACTCGTCTTTCCCCTCTCATCCTCGTCATATCGTGCGAATAGCGTATAGTCTTCAATAGCCAGTCTCTTGGCGCTTGGGCCTTCATTTCGCTTTTCTCTCTCTCTCTCGTCCACCTGCACTTTAGCGTTATCATCGAGCATTCGCCAGTAAAGATACGTATTAAAGTGTAATTCAATAATGACGCCGTAAAGTACGGATCAGTTAATTTTGCTTATAAGTGCAACCGATGTCTTTCTGCCTTTTAAACGACTGCTATGCCTTATATACTTCATAACGTTTTTTGCCCCTCTGATGTGGCAATTTACTTACCTTTTTCTTCCTTCTTTTTTTGTTCTCTTTCGTACCTGATACTTTACATAAATAAATCGTAAATATTCATTTTTTTAGGGGGAGGGAGGGGGGCGACTGCCTCGTCCCAGGAGAAGCGGATCGATTTTCGGATTTTTTAATTTTCTGAAATACTTTTTGAGGACCTCGCGCGCGTGGTGATTGAGCGTCGTTAAAATATATATGTAAGCCTCTGCTCTTCTCGGGTAGCATTTTATAATTGCCGACGTTATGGGGGAGAGGGATAAATCGATTAACTTTCCGAGCTGACTATTCGCTTATGTTTTTTATTGTCGCGTGAAGGAATGAATTATCGAATTAAGGGTATACTCAGTGTTTACAACTGCATACGCATACATCGGATTTATAGGGGCGTTTTATACGAGTACGTTCGTTATACAAAGTCGCGGGAGCTTTTTAATTTACTCTCTCTTAATTAACAAATTGTTTATATCTCGTGTCTTTTTTGGGTACGCCATCGCTGTAATGACGAGAAGATGATTCTTTCCAATTTTCGTTTCAAAAGTGAAATAAAAAACGCAAAGTTTTATCTCGCGACTTGCAAGTTTACCGATATACGCGACGTTACCTAGGCGCAATAAATAAGCGCGTCTCGACGCACCAAGCGCAATTACGCGATCATTCGTAGAGCCGTTGAAGAAAAAGAGAGGAGAAGGGGGGGGCAAATACTTCGATCGTCGCGACTTTTCTCCTCGTCATAAAAATCGCGGGCAATTCAGCGTGACATTCTGGGCCTACAAGAAAAGCCAGCACGATCGTCAAAGCCCCACATCCACGGGTCGCCTCCCCCCCGAGAGCAGCAAAAAAGCGTCCCGAGACAGACAATTTTTTTTATCTCCCCCCCCCCCAGCAGTCCTTCGCTCGATTTATAACGGGTCTCATTTTTGAGATTCTCCCGGGTGTACATAGCAGAGGAGGGAAGAAGTAGACTCCGGTATGTCGTAATGACGTTTATCGCGCGCTTCTCGCGTAGCTTTTGCTTAGAGGTAGAGAGAGAGAAAGAAAAAGAACGTTTTCACCATGGCCCCCAGAGAGAGCTCTCTTTATTCCTACGCAAGGAGCACATAGTAGCGCTTGAAAACTTTCATTAGTTTGGTATTTAGAGACACTTACCCGTCTTGACCTTCCGCGTTCCCACAGCGCTGTGTCTACCTCTTGAAAATGCACATTAAAGCTCTCTGGAGAGAGAATAGTCTTGCCGATCTGCGGGATGTCACTGTCTGGCCGTCTATGGCGCGCGACGACTTCCTTTTATCCGGAGCGCGTCTGTAAAAATTTACCGAGAGAATAGAATCTTAATTGCGCGTCTACAGTTAGAAATACGCATCGGAACGTCCGTTTTGGCTCGTGTGTGTGTGTGGATTTCGTTGGAAAATTAATCGGATGCGTTTTCATTAATAAAGTATAAATAAATAAACGAAAATAGACGGTCGATACTGAATCTCAAAGATTATCGGCAAAAAATCGGTACAGGTTGTTAAGATAAAACGTTGTTGCTGGTTATACTATAAGCACGGCTCGCGTCCGGGATGACTATGGTACTCCCCGCAAGAGAGAGAGAGAGAGAGGTCGTAATTTAAAATTATCCAAAACGCTTACTGTCACTTCATTAATTAACAAAAGCCATTAACTCGCAATCTTATACTTTCTCGTGCGTACACAGACATCCAGCGAGAAATTGCATCGACGATAATTCTTAAAACACACTCGGCCCCGTATAATACCGGACGCGCGCGCATGTGGTACACAGCATATCGACGCTTTTACCACGCCGTAAAAATTAAACGAGACGCTGCGTCGGAGGGGGGGGAGGGTAGAGAAGTTCTCCGGTGGAATATAACCCGACGTTAATTAATCTCGGAAAAACATCGGGGCCGCTTAAAATTCTCGAATAATTATACGCCAGAGGGGGGGGTTATAGAGGATCAGTCGGCGTATTATGTCACGCGGCCCGTGAAAACGTTGCGTCTCTTCTGTTTTTTTTTTCGATAAATCTTATTCCGCGAATACGTGGGACAACACTTGGGGGTAGAGACTGCTACAATAGCCGGTATGCGAGAGAGCGGCGATTCAGCGGTGAGCGGGCATTTAAAGTCCCCTGCTAGAGAGAGAGAGAGAGAGAGAGAGAGAGAGAGAGAGAGAGAGAGAGAGAGAGAGACTCTGGAAACTGGTCCGCTCACTGACGGAATCGTTAATTAGGCCGCTGCTTGAAACGAATCGTAAGAGACTAAGACGCTCGCACGCTCTCCTTTATATACGCGCTTTAATCGCTTAACGGCCGGTATAACTCACCGAGGTTATACGTCCACCGGGCATACTCCCAACTTTGTTTCCAGCCGTCTCTCCTTATAGCTTTGTTAATATTCGATTACTTTTTTTTTTAAATTATGAGATCGACTTGTACGAAAACGATCGGTGTACAACACGGCAAGAAGAAAATTCGTAGGCGAGCACATACGTTGACTCGCATCACTTAAACGCCGAGCGTATTATTCATGACGCCTATCCACTTGCCGTATTTTTCCCGGACATATAATGGAGCCGTAAGCTGGATTTTGCGCAAAAACTCCCTTTCTATTTTCATAGTGCAGAAACAGAGAAAGAGAGGGGGTGTGGAGAAGGGGAGGTTGAGAAGGCGGATACGTATATAGGTATGTATACAGCCAGACGTGTACACGTACGGAAAAAGACAGGGAAGGAGAGGGGGCAAAAAGTAAAACTCGTGACTGAAAGGGTTAAATTGATGGAACGCGAAGGTCGTTAAATTCAACTTTTTCTCGCTATCTTTCTCTCTCTCTCTCTTTCTCTCTCGCGAGAGCGCACATAAGCATCGAGAGTAAGGAAGAAAGAAAGAAAGAGATAGAGGAGCGATGCCGGGGCTCGGTGGAAAAATTTCATAAATGATACAGCGCGTTAGATCGGCTCGCTCTCCCTCCTTCCTCTCTCTCTCTCTCGCTTGCTTATACTGTTTCGCGAGGCTGGGCGAGTAATCTCCCAGGGCTGTTCGCGCGGGGCCGCCGGGACACACGCCGGAGATGCAAGTCGATAAATATCTCCCGGCGCACGACTACACACATAGACACACGTGCACGGATAATCGTGGCAGGGGAAGGAGGAGGACGACATCGGCCCGCTGAGGTCGTAAAGCGATGAGGTGCATGCGCACACACACACACGCACACACGACGAACGCGTGTACCGAGGAACACCGGGGGGATATATGGAGAATCTCGTGTACACGAACACGAGGTCCCTCTCTCTCTCTCTCTCCCGACAACTTCATCCGCGGGGCGCCTCTGATTTATCCTTATTAATAAAAGTTTAAAAGTTCTGTTAACATACACGCACGTGCGCGTCAGCGTGTGTGCGAGCACGTAACGCGCACCGACGTTACACACTCGGACGCGAACGCGCGCCGTCTCCTCCCTGCCGTTTGCAGCGTCTCCCCTATATCCTGCTCTCCCACTGGCCCCGCAGCGTATATATACACTCCCGGCAATTGATGTATACAGATGGCCCGGCTGGTGGGCCTCTTTTTTACGTTTCTTCTCGCAGCTTGTAAATGCGAGCGCTGACACGGAATTACGCTTGCCCGATCGTCGCTTCTCCCCCTCGCTTCTTCATCGTGGATTTGTAATCGAGGATTTTTCTTGGATTTCCGGTCTAACGCTCGCTTGATGGGTATATCGAAGAAACGCGTGGCTGTTTTACGTTTTGTTCGCGAGAAAATGTAGGCGCGATTGTTAAAATGTGGATCGATCGTGTATGGAGAGACGGAAAATAGAAAAAGGTAGACAGAACGCGGCTCTCTTTTGTCATCGATATAAACGGAGCCTGTGTGTCTTGGCGAGAATCACGAAATGAAAAGTTGGCCGATCAGCTGCATTATGAACAGAGCACAAGGCCCAACGACAACAACGAGCGTACCAACAGGGACGCAGAAATGGATATATACTATATACATACACAACGTAACCGTATATGACTCGATTAAATCGAATAAATACGTGTAATTGATCGAACAAAGTATCGCTATCGATTGGTTATAGGGGAATGTATAAGGCCCATATATACGAAGCTCCATCATTTCTGTGTAAGAGCGTGCGCGCGCGCGAGCCTCTTAAAAGTGCTGATTCATGAAGCTGCGCTAATAGAGAGACAGAGACGGAGAAGACAGAGAGAAAGATAGCGAGGAGGAAATCCCAAGGAACGTAGTGGAACGATAGAGAAAAAAAAGGAGCGAAGCATAACCCCACGCAGACACTTACGAAGTAAGAAAAAGAGATGTAGAGCCGAGCTGGAGGGAAAAGAGTAAGAGGAGGATGAGAAGAAGAAGAAGAGAGAGAGAGAAAAAGGATAGAGAGACAATGTATACGGGAATACGACCACACATTCAGCCACAGCGGGACGTCTATAAGGGAGAGGGTATGGGGAGGAGGAGGGTGTGGGCTCGCTCACGATCTGCTCTCTCTCGCGCGCGCCGCAAGATATCAGGCATTATTAAAACTAAATAAACACACGGGGCGCAAGCACACGCGCGCGCGGCCGGCAAGAAGTATAGAGCCCGGCGAGTTATGGCCCGGCTCGGCTGTGAATTAAGATGGCCCGACGACGGATAGCTAGAGAGAGAAGGAGAGAGAGAGAGAGAGAGATGAGACAGGCAGATAAACAGCCTCGCGCATGTCCCTCTCGATATCTATATTCTCTCTTTCTCTTTCGCTTAACGCAAGCTCTCTCTCTCTCTCTCACTTGCCTATATATTTTTCGCTCGGTGAATTACACGCGCTCGCGCGAGCCTGGCCAAATATTAAAGCCCTCTCTTTCGTCGCTTCGCAGTTAGCCTCTCTTTCTCTACACTCCCTCGTCGTTCCTCGGCTTACAGCTCTCGTATGTGCGATTTCCCAGAGACGTCATTTTTTCCCCTTATCCTTTCGTCACCTATGTGCCAGTCCATTGACAAATGTTTATTTTCCCATCGCGTCGGGCTAATTAATCGTATATGCAAAAAGATCGAACGATCGTTATAAATAAAACGCCGGATTCTCCTTATATGTACGCGTGTGTCCCATAAATTCAGGAACAACTATTTAAAATACGCGCGCACGGCCGGACGGAGTAAGAGACTTAAGCGCGCGCGGTGTAATCTATTTGCCAAGCATTACAAGCGTGTTTAAGTAAACACTTGCTTCCTTTTGTCTACCGTCCCGCGCGCCTGTTATCCGTTTCCCGTCCGCCCACGTACAGAGCCTAGGCATGCTCGTCGTTCCAGCGCGTGTAAAGCTCTCTCGGCACCGCGTGGACTTTAACTCGTATTTTCCACCGTTTTTTCTCCCCCTTTTTTTTTGGTCTTACGCTATAAAAAAGAAGAAGAACAAAAAACCGATCTTTTACGAGGATCGCGTACTGCACCTCTCCCCTCTCCTCCTCTCCTCGCGTACTGGCACTTTTTCTACCGAGCCGTTAAATTTTATTACGAGCAGCCACTAGCTAAATTTATGAAGATTACTTAATTTTTTTTGCATCCTCCACCCCCCCCTTTATTCCCTTCCCGTTTTCCATTTAACGACAGCGTCGACATTGACAATAACGCTTGAATTTATTAGTTCACGATTATCCGTGAGCAATTCCGCTGTTGTATAAAATTAATGCAGTCTCTCGCGAGGCGCTTATATCCGCGGTGAAAGCACCGCAAGCGCATAAACAAAGCTTTCGAAATGGCGAACGATCGGAGGAGACACAGTAGCCTCTCGCGAATAAGCATACATACAAGCGCTGTTTGCTCTGGAGTGAGCCGTTACTTAGCGCTGGCAATTAGCATCGCGCTGTTCTCTCTCTCTCTCTCTCTTTTACTCACGGCTGCTACTGCGCTTCTCGCACATTTTCCGCTAACAGCTGCGCCGAGGAGACATACACTCGAGGCGAGATTCTCTCTACGAGCTATCGGCTTAACCTGTTGCTCCTCTATGATTTCATCTCCCTTTTCCAGTCTCTCCCCGTTCAGAGAAATCTTAATTGCTATTAATTCCTCCCTTCCCTTTCTTTTTATTTCCCACTCAGCAAGAAAAGGTGACCGGTAGAAGCGAGATTTCTCAGGTCGAAGATTAGAATGTATTCAGAAACGAAAGTTCGGCGTGTGTTGTACGCCTGCTTGAGTATCAGCCGGCTCGCTCCGGAACAACATCAAGGGAGATAGAGAGAGAGAGTAAGACAATTAGCATGCTGGTAACAGTTATATTGTGGGCAGGCAAATACTTTGCGCCCCGATGCGGATCTTAAATTAGCGTCTAAACATGCTATAAAGCAACGATTTAAATTTTATTACCTCACCTGACGCACGCGCCCCCCTCCTTTATCTCTCTCTCTCCTGCTCGTCTCCTTTTCTCTTTTCTTTCCGATCCGAAAGCGCATAACTCGCGGACGTTATTCTCGCGGTTGTTATACGTCTCGCGCCACCGTAATAATTACCCAGCCACCGCGAACTTGCTTTCCCCCACTCCAGAGCTATTTTTCTCGTAATTAGACGGCAAAGAGCTCAGTCTTTTACGATTGCGCATAAAAAGGATTATTTACGCCGTTGACAAAACGTTGCGCTAGCTCTTTCTCTTGCAAGTGAGAGCAAAAACTCGGGGAAATAAGGGATTTATACTTCGTCTAACATCCGCTAACCGATATTCTACAACAATGTCGGTAAAGGTTAGTTCGGCATAAGTCATAGACCAGGGAGGGGAGAAAACACGAGAGAGAGAGTGGCGAAAGAGCAAAGGAAGCTGTAAAGGCCGGCCCGATGATCAGCCGCAAGACTCTAATTTCCGAGCTACCGCGTCGCGTCCCCGGTATATTTTCGGCTTTTATAGCCATCGACGCCATATAGCCCTTGGCTATCTCTAAGCGCCGCGCGCCCGTAAACGGAGAGCTATCCGCTTTACGATCCCTCTACCCATCTCCATTTACTAACCTATACACAACCCCTTCGCCTGTTTCTTTTTTTTGCTACCATCCTGCCGCGAGAGTTAAGGGTGTTCGAGGAACACCTACCTCGATAATTACGTGACATTCTGTTGTTTTCGTGCGTGGCCTCGTCTCTCGCATTCCTTCTCCTCTCGGTTTCTTCGCTAGTTTCGTGATGTAAGGTCCTACTAATTACGGCAACACCTTCGCTTATTCGCCCGGTCGGATTATTTTACAAATTACACGCTTTATGGTAAAAAGGCTGGATCGATGGGTATAGGGGGAGATATCGAGTTGAGCGGATCGTATATAGAGAGTCTTTCTCGGTATCCGATATACGTACGCTTGCGGATACGTAATGAGTCAATCGCCAGGGTCTCGAGCTAAAAGACAGTCGGATAATCAAGACATTAGGCTTTCTCTCTCTCTCTCGGCTCGTACGAAGATATTTCCGTTGATAAAGTAACGATTTCCGTAAAATATACACACGTGTACACGCGCGCGCCATTGGATACATCAGCGAAATTGAGAAGAAGAAGGGAGGGGGGACAAGGCTCGAACCGCTGAAAAAGGCTTTAAGCTTGTACGGAGAAAAGAAGCGCGTGTGCGTGTCGGCGAGCGGCAGAGGGGGCAGGGGGGCGATTAACGAGAAGTGTGAAAATACTTTGGGTAATTGCAATATCCGCAAGCGAGCCCTCACCCTCTCTCGTAGCCGTGTGTACGCGGCTAGCTGTATAATGGCAGGGGGGAATCCGCAGACTTGGGATGGTGAGGGCTCGATACACACCTACACAAGCGGCCGAAAGGGGGGCCTCTGAGACAGAGAGGCTTAATATTGGCTCTGTTAAATTATCGTTATTGATTCGTAATTATCGAGAAATAACTCAATAACCCCGGCGACCGAAGCTACGAGGAGGGTGAGCTCTGGCGAAGAAGAAGAAGATAAAGAAGAAGAAGAAGATGAGGAAGGTAGGTAAAGGGGAAGAGAAGAAGGAAAGAATGGGGGTGCCGAGGAGGGGTGAAGGAGATTACAAGCTCGGTGGTCAATAAAATATCAATTTCGATAATGGCCGGGTCGTGGGTCCCGGGCTAGGGGCGATTTTTGACGCCTTTCATTCCCTCCCTCTCCCGTTTCTCCCCCCGTTCGAGCGCGTGAAGGGCCTCACCGGCTCAGAGAAAGAGGCGCGCACGCGGCGGCCTTGCCACGTATAATTATGAGGCTCAGGGAACACGGCGGTGGGTCCGATATGGGCCTTAAACTTCCCTCTCCCTTATACACTCCTTCCCCCCCCCCCTCCCTCTCGCGCGCTTCTCTCGCTCTTTTGGCGAACACGAGGGAGAGAAAGCACGCACACGCGCTGCGCGTGGTGTGTATCTCCGCGGCTACCTTGTTTCTTTTTCTCCCCTTTTCCGTGCTCACTTCGCACATGTATATTCCTCGTTCTCCTCCCCACTCCTCCTGACTTTGCTTCTTCTTCTTCTTCTTATTCTTCTCGGTCCTTTTCTTCCTCATTTTCTGCCTTTGTCTCCTCCCTTCCTCCCCTTGCGACTTGCGCTTTCGTGCGTGCGCTCTCTTTACTCGATAAAAATAAAAAGGAGAAGGACGCGTGTTGAACGCGTCCTGGCCAAACGCGAAATCATTACGCTTTTGTGCTCGTATATAGATTTTTATACAGACAACCGATAAGCAGAAGGAAATAAACAAATTTTTTAGAGTCTTATGCTGACAAGCAGAGCCGATTATTTTTATTTCTTTGTGTGTTTGGGGATTAGGGTAAATTAGACGTTTGTAACCATAGTGCGGGGTATTCGATGCTTAATTGATGTTGCAAGGGAGATGGCGAGTGGGGGAAGAGAAAGACAATTGGTAATAGAGCTGTTGGTAGCGTCGTGGTGGTCTCGTATATCACGGCGATCTCATTAACCAAACGAGTGACTTTGTATCTCTCGCGCTTGGGCTCTCTGTGTGTCGATTCCGGGCATGACTAGTCGAACGAGAAAGAGAGAGAAAACTCGCTTATACGAATTGTACAAGTCCAAACTAACTATGCGTGTCCAGGTTGATTTTTTATAACTAGGTTTATTCGTAGATTGAAAATTATTTATAAAGCCCGCAGCTCTTGTGTACACTTCTATTTATTACCTTCGTATATATATATATATATATATGTGCGTGTCTGTTTTTTTTCTACCGTATCGTTATTTTGTTTGTTCGTTTATTCCAAGTCGATTACAAATAAGCATTCGGCACGGCTGCTGATTGAGCGGTATAAGCTTCCTTTTTTTTCTCTCTCTTCAGAACGAGCGTTTGGTGATGGTTACAAAAAAAAAGTGCTTAGTCAAGCATGCCGGAAATTAGACTTTGAATAACAAAAATACCAAAAGGCCTATACCATTCAACGATTTTGCACGTGAATCATGGGAAACGAGACAGAGAAAAAATAAGTATTGCCTTTGAAGAAAAGGGCAGTATTGGTGCAGTATAAAGTACACATAACTCGAGGGAAATATTGTCATTTAAATCGAGCACTTGCCTCGGTATAACTGGACGAGAACGAAGAAACAAGAGAGAGAGAGAAGGAGAACGAGAGGGATCGAAAGGAAGAAAGAAAGAGCGATTTGTCTCGATATACTCGCAATAAGATTGATTTACGAGAATCGAAAAGCGATTCCCACGTCCCCGATCCTTCGCGTGTCCTCCATCTTTCTCCTTTCTCTCTCTCTCTCTCTCTCTCTCTCTCTCTCTCTCTCTCTCTCTCTTTCTCTCAAATGCGCGACGCTAATCTTTTTCCCCGTTCCTTTTGCTCCCTGCGTCTCTTTCTTCAAGAGACCATGGTTGCTGCTGTGTTGCTTCTTCCCAAACGAAGGAATTCAGAGTCACGGAGTAAAAGAGAGAGAGAAAGGGATACCAAAGTCGATCCGCGTGCATTAATTAGCCACGTAATCTTTCCGAAGAGTGGAAGCGAACTCTCTCTCTCTTTCTCCGCCCGGCGATATGGGTGTTCCAGAGACTCTCTCCTCCCAAAGCACGAGAGCAAGCCCGAGAAGAGAGAGAGAGAGATACTTGCTACTTATGCTGTATAATCTCGTTTCTTTCCCTCTCGCTCGAGAGCTGCGCTGCTCTCTTCCCCCCCCCTCCCTGTGCATTTCCCGTCTGGCGCAAGAGAGACTCTCTCTCTCCTTTTTCTTTCTTCGCTCCTCTGCCTTTCCTCATCGCCCCTCCCCCCGGCTGCCACCTCGTCCTTCACCTTCCTTCCCCCTTCTCATCCTGTACAGAGGTTACGGAGCCCTCAGCAGGGCGTTATAATCGAAATCACGGTAATTGCCCACACGGCCAATTAGAGTCATTTGTTACGTATGCGCGCGCACGAGAGGCACTCGTACCTGTGCGCTCACTTTCGCAAATTTATAATATCGCGCCGGGCGCGCGCGCGCTGCCCGAGAGAGCCGGTAATTGCCATATCCTGCCCCCCCCCCCTCTTTTGCCTGCACCCTCTGCTGCCCAACCCTCCCCCTCTCAAGACTTATGTAACTCGGCAAATTATCGTTTGTTTTGATAATTAAAAATATTCTTGCACCTTATTAGCCTCATAATAATTACAGCGCCACTTTTCTCTCTCTTCCCCTTCCCTCTCTCTCTCTCATCCTTATATACCCATCGATTTTTCTTCTCCCTTTTCGTTGATTTCGTTTTTGCCGCTGAAATACTCACTGAGAACTTCATTAAAGCGGAAATAACGCATTCGCGCGCTCATTTGTATCGGCTCCAATTAGCCGGCAAACTTTTTCTTTTCGCTCTCGATCAATTTCGATCGATCGTGTACAATTAAAAAAAAAATTTCTCTAAAATTATTCCGCGTCAATTAACGACCCGCTAAAATCATATACTTTCGCGTTATACGTTGCCCACAAAAGCCAATGGGAGGGAGAGTGCATTGCTCGCGTCCTTCGTTTATTAGCACTTGGCCGCAAGCACCTCTTTCGCCGCTCTCGCGACCATCGGACAACAATTAGCGTCTTGCGCCGCGTCAGCAGCGAATCCGCACTCCTTTGTTCGGCTTAGCGCGGGGAGAAAACAACAAAGTGCCTGCGTATGGTAAGAGCGCAAATCCGCGTATGCTAATTCCGGCTCGGAGATTCGCTCTTTCTCGGCTCGTGCAGTTTGCCGGACAGAAGAATGAGTAGAGGTACGCGGCCAGGTGGTCCCCTGCCAACTTGGGGGGCTCGCCTTCTCTCCAACGCGCGCGACGCAAAGGTGAGGCCAGGGGGCCTTGTTTTCACCTCGACCCTTTTTCCTCTATCGCTTGATTCGCTATTAATTTTCCGAGGCCTACTGCTTGTTCACCACGGGCTTTCTCGACTTTGTTTCGTCAAGTTTAAGGAATATTTGGGGAAAAATCTAGTGATTTATTCGATTATTCCATGGGAAATAACGTGGAGTACGTTATAATTAAATTTTAAGTCCGAAAAATATCGTCTAAGCTACTTAAAAAAAGAAGTGGAAAAAAAAGATGGAAAAAAGGTTAAGAAGCTGAAGCTACTTACGCAGATGCAAATATAGTCTCTTCGAGAAGCGACGACTACATTATATACATATATATTTCGGATGATTAATAACGTCCGCAAGCCATTTTTATGCAAATCCCAGCAAAATGACATGCGATAGAAATCCATGTTAACGTTTTATAATATAGCCATCGTTTAGCTTCGTGGGTATACATACAATCTCTTCGTTTAGTGAAATGAAGCCAAGCCGGGCTTGTGACCTTGAAAACAACGTGTCTCCTCTTTGTTTTATTGATTCGAAACATTAGTCTTCGGTGTCATGCTACTAACTTTAGTAAGAGGATAGGGTCTATCTCTCCCGGCACACATATATATATATATACGTAAGTGAGGTTATATGTATAGTGTCGGTGGTCGCGATATTTTTTTCGTCGGCCATACAGAGATAGAATTTGGAGAGACCGCCTGCTGTCACGCTTCGTCGCAATTAAAAGTCCAGCCAACATTTTGATACATTACTAATTGACTTGTAAAACTGAGTTTATCATATTTCAACAATATCAAGATTTCAGCGCGAGCACGACGAAATTTATAACTTGGAAATTTAATCTCTAACAAGCTCTCTCTTGCTGTTGCACGAGACTCTCTCTCTCTCTCTCTCTTTCTCTGTTCACCCTGATATTCCCCAATGATGCAACTTCTTACACACGGGACACGCGCTGCTCTCGCGCTCGAGCTAAACTTGAGCAACGTATGTTGCCTTCGTTCCTTTTTTTTTTGTTCTTGTGTTTTAACATACACATACGTAGACATAACTGTAAAATTATTTGATGTAATTTATGCTATTACAAGGCTGATAATTTTCGATCCTCCGAGTTTTCGATAATTCAATTCTCTCTCTGTCTCTTTCACACGCACACAACACACATATTTGGGGATTTCGATGATTTCGAAAACGATAAAGTGCCGCAATAGGGCAGGCGGAAGGAGAAGAGCGAGGGGAAAAAAAAGAAAGATAAGGGAGTTAGAGAAGAGAGAGATAGAGGGTAATAAGCATAAATAATTGAATCATTTGGATTATAAAGAAATTTATGGCTCGCGCGGATATATATACGTCGACGCGCTTGCTCACGTTTATAACTACAACGACGGTTTGCCCTGTAGAGAAGAAGAGAGAGGAGGGGAAAGGTTGCTTGCATGTATTACCGAATATTTTTTAATGCGCATCATCAAATCATTAATTACCCCTGACACGCCGTTAAGAATGATATTTCCGAATTCTCGTTTCTCGTTCTCTCTCTCTTTCTCTATCTTGGGTGGCCGTGAGAAGTCCCCAGCTCCCGAATGACGTGTTTCACGGTTTCGTTCGCCATTAATAACGAGACCGGCCGTCTCTCGGCTCTTCTCCTCGTCCTTTCTCTCTCTCTCGGCTAACCGCCCGCTTCTGCATACATATTCATATATTTGCGCGAGTGTATATATATATAAAAGCAGCAAAGCAACGAGCCACCCGCCTGAAGAGACACGCGCTACTTCTCCTGCACACCGTTGCGCGACATTATGCAATGTACGTGCAAACGCGGCCCCTCGGTGTGTCTCTCTTGGATCTCTGTCTCTCCTGTACGTTTTCGCGCTCGATCTTTTTTCTTAGATTGTCGTTTTGCAATGCGACCGACTCTCGTGTGCGCTTTGCCTCTATCCTTCCGTAGGTACGTATTCTTCTGGCCTTGATTACCGTATACTAATAAGCTTATCTATCCACTCCGAATGTATTAGTTTTAAAGTAGGCTCTGTAAAAACGAGATGATCCTTTAAAAAAAATTAATTGTATCCTTTTGTTTCGAATCGAAAGAATAAAAGGAAAACCTTACGAGTAAGTCGCATCGAAGTTTATCCAATCCCTTCGCCGAATAGAATACACAAGCTATTTACGTTTGAGCTTTAGCTTCGGATACACTCTCGTATATACAAACTCACACGCGCACTCGTAGCTGAGAGAGGCTTAGATAATCCACGTATATATAAGTTGTTAAACACTATAAAATATACGGCACTCAATAAAACGCGTATCAGACGGAGATAAGCCTCTCTCTCTCTCTCTCTGCCCGCGAGCAATTGTGTATATCCGGCGTTTACATAACCTGCTCTAGTTGGATAAAGGAAAAAGAGCGCCAGGAAAATAGAGAGGGAGAGAGGAAGTACAAAGTAACGCGGGTACCGCGTATACTCGCGCATTAACGCGTGTAAGACGATTTCCTCCGTAGATTAAATTAATCCCTTCGATTATTTTTCCAACATTGTGTGTATGCCTCCTCTGACTCCGCTGGATTTTGCTCGCACAGACACAAGGGAAAAGATATGCGGATGGACTTATATACCAGATTACACTGTCTTTTACGCCGTTTGATTCGAAATTTACGTCCTTTACCCATTGGATAATTAAATAATCAATGTATCGGAAAAATTACGACGTAATAGAAAAAGAAAGTCATTGGTCATGGGGTCATTGCAGTTATAGCTCTCTCGGAAATAACGAATATTTTGAGGGTGTGTAAAGGGTCATGTTGAACCGATTAAACATCACTTCGCCTCCGCCCCCCCCCCCACCCGAGATTCTACACATGCTCGGAGCAATTTACAACGAGCCATTCTTTCCTTTCTTCTGCTCTGCTCTCCCGGCAAAAAGACATTCCTTCGTCTAGAGAAGCGACGAGAGAAAGAGAGAGAAAAGGAGTGGGAGTACACAATGAAACAACGAAAGGTAGAAACAGAGAGGAGGGAGAGCAGTGGGCAGTAGCTATGAAGTTGAAAAAAAAAAGCTTTGAATTTTATCTAGTCTAATTGAGTTATAAATAATCCTCTCGCATTCGTTGGTCAGAGGCAGCAGTGTGTATACGCGGAGAATGCGGGTCGGCATCATAGTTCCACACACAGGGGCAAAAACGGTTCGTCCTCCGTGCGGGGGAGGAGGAGGAGGGGCTCTCTACTACCGTGTGGGGGCGCGAGAGTAAGAAGCCCGTTGGACAAGGGGAGGAGGGTCAGAGGAGGACTAAGGGCCGATGAGGCGAAAGTCCAAGCTGTTCCCACAGTTGGACGTATAGGGAAAGGGGGGGGGGTGGGGAGAGATTCCGCGGGCGAGAGAGTCCGCTCCTTATAACATGCCAAAACAGCGATAATTCGAGCGGTGTGGTCCCAGCCCGTCCGCGCGCCGATATTCCCCGGGTGCTCTTTCTCTCTTTCTCTCGCAGAGACTCACTGCGTGTTCCCACGAGCGAAATCGACGCTTGCTCTCTCTTCTGGCCCAAAGACGCGGGGGCCTACCAGTCGCTGCTGCTGCCCCTGACGAGGGATTCCTGCCATTCCGTCCCCTGCGTATCCGCGGATGCTCTTTCTCCTTGCTCCCCTTTCTCCACCCTCATACTTCCCCCCGCCCCCCACTACCTTATCCACCTCGCTCTGAGATTTTCCTTCTTTTTTTTCTCTTCTTTTAGTTAGGCCTATCCTTTTTTGCCTTTACCGACTGGGCGCTCTTGGGGAACGCTCTCGTTCTTTCAAACGTAAAAACCGATATAAATTAGTTGATTCACCCTCGAGTCTCTGTTGCGCGCGCGCGACGTTTTTGCACGGAGCTTTCCAAGGATGAACCGATTCATCGGTTTGGCACTTCTTCTCCTCCACTGACGCACTAGTCGTAATCGTTTGCCTCTATTTTTAGAACGACTTCCTCGTTTCTTATCTCTTACTCTCTTTCGTTTTTTTTTTTTGTCGAAAGCCTCATTTTTTTTGCGTCGAAATTGTTATTACACTTTGAAAACGATAACGCTCGCCGATTAAAAGCAAAAGAAGGTAGCCCAATTGTCTCGAGATGGCAGCGAAATGTCTCCATCGAGGCGCGCGCGGGCGCTGGTTCTTTTTTTTTCGTGCGAAAACTGCGCGAGCGCATGATAAAAACAGAAAAGAATTTAAAAAAAATGAGTCGGCCCGCTTTTAAACGCAGAGAGATAGTCCACCGGGCCGCCGAGGATCCGCGTAATCTGATAGCGGCGACGAAAACATTTGGGAGATCATGAGAGTGAGTGGCCACCGGTCCGGCGATAATAATCAGAGTGCGCCGCGCGGCGTGCGCCTCCGTCGATCGCGCACGCGCGTATCCCCGCTACTTCAGTCTCTCTCCTTCTCTTTTCAAAATCTACGTGCCCTAAAACCCGAATTTTCTAAGATATCGAATAAAAACCACCACATTCTCCAATTAAATCCCATCACATCTCTCGCCTAAGATTGCCCTCTTAAGTGCAGCTCACGTGCGCGCGCACGCGCAGGCCCTTGACACAAGGGTCGCGCGCATTGTCGTTACGAAGATACGCGGCTTGATCGTCACCTGCGTTTTTAGTATTCGGCCCTTGCACATGACAACACGCACCTCCCTCTAATCTCTCTCTTTCGTCCCAACGGAGGAGGGTCGTGCAATGAGCCCTCCCAGCGAACACCGGCACGGAAGAATCGGGCAGGAGAGACAAGAATCTTGGCTCTCTCTCTCTCTTGTCTCTTTATTACGCGGCGACTTTCTTTTGATGTGCCCTCGCGCGATTTCGTACTTCTTTGCGAGCTGCCCCCCACCCGTTGTATACGCTTATACCATTACCGCACGCGCTCGTTGGAGAGATAGTCCAAAAGTACGCCCTCCAGACGAAACTACCAAAGAAACAGAGAGCGCTTGTCATCTATTTTTTTTTTCGCGAGATCGAAAAAGGAAGCAAGAAAATCGTCCCGAGTTCCCCGAAGTCCTGGCGTTTAAACGCCATCCCCCCCTCTAGCAGCCTATCTCTCACGGGGCTCGATCTCTCGCGTGGCTCAGCGGATCCTTCTCTTCGCTCTCCCCTTATCCGGCGCCCCCGTGCACGAGAAGACTTGCAAAAGGTAGGCAAAGAGAAGGCAGAAAGAGAGAGAGTCTGAATTTCGCGTTGCCACTTTCGTGCGGATTCCGGCTGAGTTAACAGATTGAAATTCCCCCTGACACTTGCCGATCGTCGCTCTCTTGCCCAAGCGTCTCCCTTTTAAACTTCGCGTTCATTTTCGCTGAGAGATAGCGGACGCGTATACGCCTGCTTCTCGAGACTACTTGCTCCTTTTGGCCCCCGCGGGAGAGACTACTCCTCTACCCGCATTTTTTTCCCTCTCTCTCATAAAGCTTCTGACTCACGGAGCAAAAGAGCCAGAGAGAGAGAGAAAAGTATAGATAGAAACGCGACTTCTCTCTGGCTTGGTCATTTGCCTCTTTTCCTTTTTTTTTATTTCTCCGCTCTTCGGGACAAGTCAGCTATTAGAATCATGAGCGGGGAAGAGGAGGAGGGGGGAGAAGATGCCCGGGCAGTGCGGAGAGTCGTCAAGAACTAATTAGCGTATCTGGTATACAAGATCGCGCTCTCCGGGGACGTTTAAAGCGAGGATAAGCAAGAGAGGACGTAGGTGGTCTGCGGTCGATGCGTCTCCACGCGGACGAGCGGCCTAGGAGCAAAAGGGTGTCGGAACCATTAGCGAGGCTTTTATATCCGCCCCTCCCGGGCCCACGGGAATTCCACCGGCGAGGATTCTTCGCTCGCGTTATCATAAGCTGCAAATTCTAGCCAAGAGCCGGAGGAGAAGCTACGGGGCCAGCTCATAAGCTCCGCGGAGCACGGGCGACCGAGGCGTTAATGACTCTGGAGAAATGTTAATCGATTTGTACGATTTCTATAGGTGGGCCGGGCCCAGAGAAGGGGGAGGGGGCTCTGGAGGAAGGAAGCAAGCACGTGTGCGCAAACTGCCGGCCAATTATTTTGCCGATAATTGGAGTTCGTGCGAAGAACCAGGAAGATTACTTTGCGCCCTCTCTTTCTCTGTCTCGTGAGAAAAGGGTGTATGTAGCATTCTGCGTATATAGATATAGGTGTTGCTGGTGTGTGTACGTATTGTAAAAAGGAAGGGAGGGGTAGTAGAGAAGCCGAATGAAGTGTACACGTGTTGTTTAGGTTGTATTTTCAAGATTTTTTTTTCTATATCTTTTATTATTTATATATTTATATTTGTATATTCCGTTGTATATATATCTATATAAATTATGGACAATAATATTACAATAACTATATGCACAACATTAGATAATAGCGAAATCACCGTCGTTCGTTTTTCTTTTTTTTTATTGAAAGTACAATAAGGCCAATTTTATCATGCCTGCACTGGTAAAGGATATTAAAAATATTGTTTCACGCTTTTTCTTTATTTTTACTTTCTTTCTTGTAATGTGTCTTGTGTTTATTTCGAGATTCGCTAGGAACGTCGAATGCGGCAGTCGATGAGAGAGAATAATTTATATAAATGTTATTTTTTTTTAATATACATATACATTAATATACACAATTGTAAAATCCTCTGTTGTCAAGCGCACTTTTTCGAATAATTCATCTTCTTTTATTTCTTCAAATATTGAGAATATCGTTTTCAATTAAGAACATTCGAGTAGTTACAGTGTTTGGTAAAACAGACGTAATAATTTTATTTTATTTTTTTAATAAAAATACTGTTAAAAAAAAACGAAAAAGGCTCAGAGGTCGTGGCAATAATCTGGGTGTACAGTCTAACGTTGATTACATATAATACAATGAAAATTAGCTTAAAAGCGATTGGTCTGATTTGGCAACTTACAAATTCTAAGGACTAAAAAATATATATTATAATATGTACAAAGCAAACGCTCACGCTTGGTCCGTCGATTATCGATGCTAACGGCAAGTCGAACGTGCACTTCAATAATTAAATACTATTAGCAAAAATAACGCGTTTTGTTTATTTACAAAAGAGACAAAAAAAAGAATACGTACGCGCTCGCACGTAAAAATAATAAATTATCAACCTTCGCTCTCTCTCTCTCATTCTCTCTCACTCTCGCGTATCAAACTTTCTCACACTTGTTAACGAGCGATTTCCTTTAAATCTCGCTCACATAGCGTGAAAGTCGATTAAAAAAAATATCGTGTATCTTCAAAAGATTCCGGACGCGAGTTGTGTTAAGTACATTTATAATATTTACAAATTGGAATGGAATATGATAATTCCGAAATAAGATTATTTCGACCTTGCTTCGTGCGTGTCCTCGGTGCGCTTTATCAACCTTTTTTTATTTATTTATTTTTTTAATTTTTAAATGCGAGGTGCTCCGATATTACGACCGTCCGTCGCCTCGTAGCGGCGTAGTTTTGCTTTAAAGCCTTACGTAATTATTTTATTCTTCGTCGTCGAATCTATTATAGCTAAATCGGATACGTTGCGAAACGTTTCTTATGCTCTATGTTTACTAGATTTAGAGGGACTTTAAGACGCTGCTTCTTTCTTTTTTTTCCTTTATATTTACAAAAAACTTTTTTTCTTTTAACGAAAATATTTCGAACGACTTTGATTTTGTTTTCGAATTATATCGACGCGTAAGTAGTCAAAGGCAGTTGTTTTTTTTTATAAAGATTACGATAGAAAATTAATAATATTAATCATGACAAATATTTAATAATTAAAATATTATTAATAACGTTATCGCCGTTTTTCAGTCTTTAGTATAAATGTCAAAACGTCGCGTGTGTGCATACGTTTACGTGTGCCGTGGCTGTGTATCTACGTATACTTGTATAATAAGATGTGGTACGCAGTAGTATAAGCGTATTACATACATAAAAAAAAAACAATACGATCAGTTCGATAATCGATCCTCGGGATTATAACGATGCCGGTGTCGCGATGCAAAATTAAAAAAAAACCCTATATCAATCGCTTTTCGGTTCACCTACCGTCTTATATCGTTTGCTCCCCCCCCCCTTCTGCAATAAATAATTGTCATTTCGCGTGTAATACTGGGCGTAGAGAGAAGTCGTCCCCGATAATAAAAAAAAAACTAAGCTCGCTCTCGCTGTCGTGTATTTTTTGTTGGCTTGTTTTCCATGTGAAAGCACGGAAAATTCGAAGATGGAAAATAACGCGCGAGTGCGAGACTCTCGCGATATATATGAGCGGGGCACCCCGCACTCCTTCGCCAGGAAGAAGTGGGTGCCTTTTCGTCTCATACACACACACACTCTCTCTCAATCTCTCTCTCTCTTTACTTAAAATTTATACGTGTTCTAGGCACACTTTACAAACTTTCGCGAAACTCACCAGCAGCTGGCAAGCGCGTATACACACGCACGCATCGTCGAGTACGTACATTATCCTTTCTTTTTTTGGTCCTCAATGCTGCTTCGAAATAATTATTTATAGGAATATTCTTTCTTCTTCCTTTTTTTTCTTCTTCAATGCTAAAGAGAAATTCTCCGTTGATTTGCTTGTGACTTGAAAAATTATGGTGCTTTCGAGTACGTTTTTTGTAACGTTTATGAAATTGATTCGATAAGCAGCGGCAAATATATTTACCGCTAATGAAAAAAAACGTGCATTTTCAAATAAAAGAGAGAAAAAAACCAACTAGGATTCTCTCGAGAGTCAGTCCAGATGATCCGATGATGTGTACCTATACGCGAAGAGGGAGATTCGTCAAAGAGAGCCGGAGCGACGAAGAGAAGCACGAATAAGCGCCGAGTGCGTCGTGTATATTAAAAAAAAAACGAGGAATAGCGAGTGTGTGTGCTTGTATGTGTGTGTATGCGTTATCAAACAAGAGCTAGGACAACTCCTACAGGCAGGTGTGTATGGTCTTCTTAGTCCGGCATATCTGGCACCTGACCTCGCAGCACCAGTGAAACGTGCAGTTGCATCTCTCCACGACTATGATCTCCTGCGTCTTGTATCCGCGTCCGCAGCACATGAGATCGCAGCCATCGACGCCTATGCTCGTGTCGTTGCACTGGCGGCCGTGCGTCCCCAGTATCCCGAGCTTCGGATTCTTCTCGCAGAACGGCGGCGACGGCTCGAAGTAGACGAGATCCTTCACCCCCGGCGGCTTGTGCTCCGGATTCGACGGTTTCAGCTGGAAGTCGTAGCGATGACGCCGGGACAGTCCCTCCCTTCTCGCGTGCACCGAATTGCTAGCCGAATTGCTGGTTATCGCGTTGCTCACGCCCCTCACGCGCTCGGAATTGCTGAGCATCACTCGGGACGCGCCGTCGAATCGGTCCTTGAGATTGTCGCCGACCTGGCGGAAGGACGGCAGCCGCATCCAGCAGGTCTTCACCGTGCACGAGCCCGACATGCCGTGGCACTTGCACTCCTGCCTCATCTCCGTCGACACGTGCTGTAATCCAACACAAGCAACACAGCCCAAATGGTTATTGAATCGGTATCAACAGCAAGCGATCTTTCAACCGATCTTTCTCTCGCAACTTACCGTTCTGCCAGCCTCGTTGTTGTGCAGGTTCATCTTCTCCCTGAGATTACGACCGCGTTCACCGGCGTCCACGAACTCCCTGGAGAACCTGAATCCGTAGCCGATGTTGTCGGAGCAGCCGCCCCACTCCCAGTCCCTTATGCCCGTCGGCACGCGCGACTGATGCGAATAGTCGCACGAGCATGACTGTATGCTGCCCTCGCTGCAGGCCCTGGCTATGCTGTGCGTCACCGCCGCGCTCGTTATCGCGTAGATGAACGCCGTCTCCCGGCAGCCTGCAATGTAAACGGAGTCCGTAGGACCAGATTTTTTATTTATCATCGCTATTTATTTATTTGCAAAGTCATACTGATGTTTTTGGGAATACGGGAAAATTTGAGCGATGTATACTTCGAGGAAGAGAGTATCTCCAGAGCGGGACGTTCTTGTACTTTCTCTCTCTCTCTCTTTCTTGAGTCTAGATGTAGACTTGAAGAGGGGCATTAGTATTCAGGGGAGCGCTTCTGCTGATCGCATTATGTGCTTTTCGAGATAAAGAGGTGGCTCCCTTGCCATTCGCACGCCTCGCTCTTCATCTGCCATATACACTAGACTTCTCTGGTCTCTCGTTTCTTGCGCTCTTCAGAATCCGCTGCGAGACAGTGGGCCCTATACGAGTATATACGAGTCATAAAGGCCTAGGCGTCCCCATTCAGAAAAGAAAGAAACCGCGGCAGAGTAGGGGACAGCTGGGAAGCAAAGCTTGGCCAACCAAACGTGTTTTCGTCTTTACGTATATGTACGCGTGTGCGTAAGAGAACGCGCACGCGACGAGTGTCAGTTTCGATTCGAGATTAAATTATTTCGATGGCGGACGCAGGAGAACGACAGACGGGTATATAAGGAAAGCGCCCGGGAGAAAATAGCCCGACAACATCGTGCCGTAATAACGTCGTTTACGGCGAGGCTGAAGGAGGGGGGGGAGGAGAGGCTTGTAAGTGCTAGGAGAGATACCACACGACGCGACCAATCTGCTTTTTCGTACCTCACCGGCCGAACGCGCGTGCCTGCCTTGTGTGTGTGTGTGTGTGTGTACGTATGTTGGTCAATATGAGGAAGTTGATGAAGGGAAAGTCGGCTCTGCGCGCGACGTCTTGGCTACGACGGCGATGACTGGCGTTTAATTTATTAATCGGGCCCCCCCCCCCTCTTGTCTCGAGGATATTTGTTTTGCGTCGACGAGTTTGCTAATCGAGAGCGCTTGATGAATATTGTCAAAGGTAAATAATTGAGAATGGTTATTTTTTTATTTTTGAAAAAAAAAGGTAAATAAATAAAGCGGTTTATTACGAAATTCGTTTCAAGTAAGGTATAGATGAATCGAAATGAGAGGCGATGAGAGCGCATAAGTCAATTAGGGATGCGTATTCGTCAGGGAGAGTTTGGAAAAGTGACGTTACATTTAAAAGTCTCCGATCTGCCGAATGAAAGTGAGAGGAGGAGGAGGAGAAAAGACGAGGGATGCGTCCCGAAATAGAGTAGAAGAGGAAAAGATAAAGAGAAGGAGAAGAGTATATAAAGAAAGAGAGGGAGAGAGAGAGAGAGAGGTGTATAGGTGCGCGGTAGTGGCGAGGTGTGCGGTAGTAGTGGAGCGCGCGCGCCTCCGGGGCGAGGCACAAAGGTGCCGGTAGACACCTGCACGCGCTTTATGCAGATAAGCCTCGGGGATAGAAGAGAGAAAGAGGAGGAGTAGCGGCACCGACTGTAGCGGCGCGCAGACAAGAAGAAGAACGACGAAGAAAAAAAGGAAAAGGAGAAGCTATATATGTTGGCAGGCCGACGTGTAGAGAGAGAGAGAGAGAGAGAGAGAGAGAGAGAGAGAGAGAAGAGGGGGACTCGTTCGCTTTTGGGTCATCGCAGGCGCACAGGTTAAGGTCACCCGCATTCCCTCTCCTCCTCCTACCAGCCGTCGTCGCATGGCATAGAACGCGCGCGCGCACACTCCTCCAGGTAGAGATTTTGCACGCTGAGAGAGAGAGAGAGAGAAAGAGAGATTGAGACGTTCCTTTCCTACTGCTGCTGCAGCCTCCCACGCGCCGTCAACAGCCCTCGAGCAAGAGAAAAGAGAGAGAGAGGAAGATAGGCAGAAAAGGGAGGGGGAAGAAGGCAGGTGGGTATTCCGCTGAGACCACCGGGAAAGTTTCGTCCTCTCTCTTTTACTCTCGCCTTTTCTTTTTTAATTGTAATAATAAATTAGCGATTTTGTAGGTGTGCGAGATGAAAACGAGCGAGAGAGAGAGAGAGAGAGAGAGAGAGAGAGAGAGAGAGAGAACGACCGTATGGGACGAGATTCGACTTTGGATCTCGCTTGATTGGATCTCCCTCTCTCTCTCTCTCTGTCTTGCGCGCACGGTTCTTTTTCGAATACGATTTTGGACGAAATTTATATGCTTCGCCGTGGGTACGATAAGCCCGGCTAGGATACTTAGCGAATTATATTTTTGCTATTTCCGATAATTGCCGAGTCTGCTAAAAGGGACTAGAGGTGGGGCGTATATAATATTTAATTAACCGAACTTGCTTTATTTTTTTTTAATAAGCAGTTAATTAAATGCATAAACGGTTCAGGTTTTGTTTTTCGAAAAAATTCGAAGAAGATGAAAGAAAAGAAATCAAGACGTCGGTAGGACGAATAATAAAAAAAAAAGAACAGTATACGCGAGCGTTTACGGCTCGTTCTCTCTCGCCGCCGCACGCCGGGCAAGAGCGCATAATCAGCCGTATCGAATTTCTCAAAGTTAAGATATAAAAATTCGTCACAAAGTGCCTGCTCGACGACAGCCACCGAAAAGACGCGGACGCTCGTTTTTCCTCTTTTTTTTTTATCTCGACAAAAGATGCGCTTGGGAGATTGAGATGAAAAGGAAGACGGCGTCGAGGAAATGGAGAAAGAGAGCCCAATAATGATGTAAAGAAATGAGAAGGTAGCCGAGGCTTCTACTAATGCTCCTCAATAAACGGACGGACAAGTCGAGGTGGAAGAGGGGGGGAGGAAGTAAAAATGCTTTGACAAAAGGAGCTTTGATGTCGAGCGTTGTTCCGCTTGACCTTTTTCCTTTGGCTTTGATTTTCTTTTTTTTTGTAATAAATATAGTTTGAACAGTTTTTTAAATAAAAAAAATCAACCGGCTAATAAATAAGGGTACACGGACGACGCGAACGAGCAAACAGTAATTTTCGTTTATTGTTTTAAGTCGTGGGACCGCATATAAAAAAAAAGAAAAAAAATCTGCGGCTGACCGAGGCGGCAGATAAAGACGCGTCCGGCAGGTCCGAGAGACAGGTGTAACGGAATATTACGGGTATATATATAGGTGGGGGAGAAGGAGCGAGCTATTTTCTCTCGTTTCATGTTTGCTCGTACTCCCGGAGCGCGCTGCGTTTGCTTAGCTTGATAAAGACGGAAAGTATTTATTGTTCCTTCTCTCTCTCTTCGTGTTCCTGCTCAAACAGACTCTCGAGATTATTGAGTCTCGTTTCCTCTCGTGTCGGCTCTCTCTCTCTCTCTCTCTCTCTCTCTCTCTCTCTCTCTCTCTCGTTGCTCCGTTTCGAGAAAAAAAAATTGAGGAACAAGTCTCTCGATTTGTTTTTCCCTTTCTTTTTCTCTCTCCTCCGCTTTTGTTTCCTCAAAAGAGAATAAGGACCTGATAAAGATTCGTTATTCTTTCTGAAAAAGCCTGTTTGATCGTCGTAAAATTTCAACTCTTTTCCCAAAAACCGAATTTTCTCCCACGGTTTACCTTATAATTTCGACCAAAATATTAAAGAAAAAAAAAGCCTTCTCCTTTTATACCAAAGGCTAATTCCGGCGCGCCTTTTGGAAAACTCCCTCGGCAACTTCCGCTATAACCGCTCCGTCACACTCAAGTACTTTCCACACGAGTAAGAGGCCCTCTCTAAGAAAAAAAAAAAGAATTATCGAGAAGGAAACCGTTGAGCTGGCTTCTTTAGTCCGACCGAGCCAAGAAGACGACGACGACGACGTTTTTCCCATTCGTCACAATAAATTTTCAAGCTCAGCTGCGTCGTCGCACACAAGCATACACATATAAAAGCAGCGCGCGTCTCTTAAAACGTCCTATTGGCAACGTACGACCTGTTTTCCTCTCCGCAACTCCGCCGAGAGAAGACGTCTCTCTCTCTCTGGCTCGTCATAAATGCGTGCGCGCGCGAACATAATCGCGCGTGTCCCTCCTGACTTTTCAACTGCTCTCGTAGTCCAGACGAGTACACACACCGATGTCGCGCGCGCGCGCCAGTCTGGTCTCCACACTGCGGGAAGACGGAGAGAGATCGGCCGAAAGCGACATCGCTGCGCAACTTTACGAGGGGGCATTTGCGTCAAGCTCGAGAATTCCGGCGAGATAAAATCGACGGAAATTATTGCTACCGCCAACGCGACGTGAAGGAAGGGGTAGAACTTCTTTCGTCGTCGGAGCTCTCTTTTTCGTATTTTTGCTATCCAGTTTTCGCGCACGAGCCTCGCCAAAGCGCACCCGGTTCTTCTCCCCATTGTCGTCTCTCTGTATGCTCTCGGTGCGCTGAACTTGCATATCACACTAATCCGCGATCTATATGTACAAGCGATTTTTTTTCCTTCAAATTCCATTACGACCTCCCGTACACGCATATTGCACAATTACACGACGTTATTTTGCCATTTTAATTAACGATTTGTCCGCCGAACTCGCGCTATTTATTGTCGCGGCGCGACAAAAAACTTGAGATATTACAGAACCAGTTTGCCTGTTAATTGGTCGGTGAAAAAAGAAAAAACGTGCTGCGTTTCGCTATATTTTTTCGGCAAAAAAAAAAGAGTCAAACGAAAACGGCTAAATAAACGCTCACCCTCCCCCTCTGTATAAGGCTACAATTTAAGCTCGTTGACGAGCTCTCACGGGAGTACATCGCTTCGTTTCTATATCGCTATGGACTGGGCCGTGCGCATGGAAAAAAATGCATCCCAAGCGAGAGGTGAGAGCGGGTTTGTAAAAAGCAATTGCTCAAGTACGCATGCCTTAGCTGCGCAGTACAGTCTCGCGATTTCTGCTGCATACTTTTCACCCTCGCCACTCGGACTTTATCAATGACAAAAAGATAATGTCGTTTTCCAATGTAAACCAAGAATGGAGTATCTTAAAAATTGATCGCGAGAATAACGTCGAACGGATCTAGTCGTCTCACGTGTCGCGTAGCGAGCGACGGAGCAAGATCTAAAATCGCGGTGGCAACAGTTGGAGAACGACTTTTGCTTTCTATCCCCGAGCGCGTGTGCTTTCCGATGGCCAAGCGCAAACAAGATGTAAAAATGAGAGGCAAGAGAGGCAAAGGGAGAAGGGAAGGAAAAGAGAGAAGGAGAGAAATAGAGAGTAGAGAGGAGATGGCAAGAGAGAGAGAGAGAGGATACGGTCTCTCTAGCGCGCTTAAGCTCGCGGCTCACGTTTTCGCAAGAAATCCGCGCGCGCGCGGCGTGCCGCGTCGACACATGTAGCCCATCATAGGCCGGGATTTATGGCTGCGTAACGCCAAGACTCTCTTTTCTCTCTCTCTTCTCCCTCGCTGCTGCTGCAAAAAGATAGAGAGAGGGAGAGAAAAACCGGGGAATAGGGCTCTATAGCCGGCCCATATAAAGCGAGATCAGAACGCGGCAAGGAGCCTCGAGACGAGCCACATACCCCACTGTCTTCGCGCACGTACACTCAAAGGAGAGAGAGAACGGAGCGTGCTCGAGAGCTGGTGCAAGGGAGAGGTGTACATAGATCTATTGATTGAATTTTATCCTATAAATGGGCCGATTATGCCCGGCAATGGTATGAGCAAGCCGCGAGGGACACTGGGATACATATATCGGTCTAATGAAGACGTGATTAGAAAGGCCAAACGAGACACGCGCGCGCGTACTTGTCTCTTTCTTTCCTCTCTTTTTTTTTTCCAAACCGGACGATTTTCGTATACGCGCGCCCGTTATAATTTATTCCACTGTATCATACGTGCGCCGGAGAAAACGATTTTTGTATCCGAGGCGTGTAAGCACGTCTCGGGCTTCTTCGCTTTTTTCCCCACTTCCCTCCCTCGCGAGCGTGTGTGTGTATATATGTGTGGGTGCAGGCGCATCGGCTCTTCGCGAGCCGTAAGCGCACGCGGTCGCTAATTGGCTGAAATCGACTAGCCGGCAAAAAGCTCTAATGCACTATTATCAATAATTTACACCTGCCGTGCTGTTATGTGTGCGCGTCTACCTTTGCGCTCGTTTCTTATAAACGTGCCTCGCTACTGGGTATACGTGTACTTGCGACCTATAATACGCCCGGAGCTGCTTAGAAAGCCTCTTCGCACCACTCGTAAATCATCGGCTTGTATAACTTAGCTTCTTTCTTTTTTCCTCTCTCACTCTCTCTCTAGCGCTACCGCTATATCTCGCTTTATTTATACATACAATCTTTTCACCCGTTTAAATTTATCTTTCGAATTTTCCCTCCTTCCCGACAAATAAAATAACTCGCACACCGTATACTCAGTATGTACTTTACAAAAAAAAAAGAAGCAGGCAAAGGAAGAACAACAAATAAAGTATTATCGAGGTAGGTCAAAAATAATAATTGCAACATGCATGCCGTAAAACGAAAACGGAAAGGAATGCGGAGAGAGAGAGAGAGGCCGTAAGAAGGCCGGAACAATACGCGGGCGCGCGCGCGCAGAAATCGCTTAGGCGTCGATTTTCTCACTGGTGGCGAACAGAAAGAGAGAGAGAGAGAGAGAGAGAGAGAGAGAGAGAGAGACGACGACGACGACGACGACGACGGCCGAGAAGAAGAGAAGGAGTCGAAGGAGGTCCGAGTTAAGGCTGGAGGGGTAAAAGAGCCCGAGTGAGAGCGCGCGCGGTAGGTGGCTGCCTCGCGGCGGCGAAATGATTACAGAGCGCACGAGAGAGTGGCTCTCTATAGCGGCTGTAATATCGGCAGGGTACAAACACGCGCAAAAGTAGCGTCCGGACGCACGCCGAATCACCATCTTTCGAGGATTCTCCAGTGAGCTTTTTTGCTTTCTTTGTTTTTGTTTTCGAATCGCAGCTTTCCTTATTTTTTCAAACGCGTCTATTTTTGACTTTTAATTCGCGACTGTTTATTTCGTTTTGTTTGTTTTCTTTTTTAATAAGGTAAAATTAAAAAATTATTTAATCCCGAGAGTGATTCGATCGCGAGCGAAGAGAACGTGAGAAATGGGCTTTATCGTATACAGGAAAATCCACCGGCGAACAATTACAAGCTTTGACGATAAGAGAGAAAGGGTCAGGCACAATTAAAAGTACAAGGTAGGTATAGAGAGAATCTGCCAAGTCGTCGGGGGATCTAATCCGGAAACGATCGTTAAGCCAACAAGCTATCCTCGACTATAAGCCCGGCAATCGTTCTCCACGCACTTGGATCTCTGAGTACCAATCATCGCCAACTCCACGCGAATCGCGCTTTTTTATCACCTATCCCGTTCCCATTTGAACCAACTGATTGCCGTGACGATTTAATTGTGCGTATAATGAATTTCTTATATCCAGAGCGAAACGTACTAAAATAAAAAGAAGAAGAATAAGCGATCGATCCAGAGGACAAATGAATTTCCAAGAGCGCCTGGGCCCGTATAACATTCCGTCTCAACCGCTCGCGCGCGTCAAACCTGTCAGTCTGATGAATCGCGTTCGAAGAGCGCGCGGGCACGCTGCGTCTCCTACCGCGCCGATTATAAATCACTCCTTCTCCGCTCGCTACACGTATCCGCTAATTGTTACCATCGTCTAAACGCAAAACAAAACTGCGGCCATTTGCGATTTAAAAGCTCTACGTTTTCTTAAAATAGCATTCGATTAGAGACAAACAACAGTATTGAAAGACAGATCGGTATGTAAGAAGTCATCCCTTATACACTTCATCACCACACTGTAACACCAAATATTTGAGTTATGAATTTCATATGCACACAAGAGAGAGTGCCCCACTTCAAGTTCCATTTGAATATTAATAAGTATCCCCCTTCTTTAACAAAAAGTGCAATCAAGCGTTAGCCAAAAACAGCTCGAGCCCATAAGTACTCTGGAAAATCGGGGTGTATACAGGGAGGGGGGGGGAGAACACTTAATATCTTGACACCAGCGTATACTACAACGTGTTATCTCGGGAGAGTACACGCGCGCGCGGCCAGGCAGGCGTGTACGGGGTAACGCCTCCGTCATTCAACCCCTTCTACTTGCATATCCAGCCCCCCTTATTTTTCGCACATAAGTGGCCATATGCCTCCCTCATAATGGAGTCCATATTCGAAGGGGGCTCGCAAAAATAAAGCGCGTACGAGAAATCAGCACTCTCGCACTGTTGGAGATCTGAAAGGCCCTATAGCGAGTGAAGAGGGGGGGGGGGAGGTTGCGCATAGGAAAGGTCCATTATCGGCTCTTCAGCGAGAAACATCCACACATCTGGACGCTCTCGACACAGTCCCAGAGCGACACTGCCTGTTTCTCTCTCGGGCCGATTGTCTTGGGGCCGATCTATACTGTCCGCGCTAATTGTAGCGCGCGCGCTGCCCTTGTCCTCCCCCCCTCCCATAGGGCCCCCCGTTGTAGCTGCCTAATCGCCGAATAATCAGGCTGAGCCTACGACACCTTAATTGCCCCTGCACAGGGCATCTTCTCTTAGCTTTCGGTGATCTTTCTTTGGTCCGGGAATAAGATACGAGCAGGGACTGCTACCTTTCGCTTCTTCTTCTTTTATTTCGTGTCCCTCGCCGTCGTTAGAAGCTGTATCGGGCTCTCTCATCGCTCTGTTAATTAATTACGCGTAAATTGAAAGGGAGGAGAGTAGAGAGAGAGAGAAACAAAACGCAGATGATAGGGCCGACGAAGTCGAATGTTTCTTTAATGCACGTCAAGCGTTAATGTGTCTGCGATTATATAAAAGCCATCGCTTGTCTCCGCCTCGTACACGCACGCGACGACGTGATTTGGTCTAATGAATAAATATACGAGCGCTGAGCGTGCTATATGGCACGCGCAAATGGCAGGCCGAAGTGCTTAGCATATAATCAAATGAAGGCTAAGCGACGACAGAGAGAGAAGACAAAGAGAGGAAAAGGGAGAGAAAGCCAAGGGCAGCTTTGGGAGAGCTTGAAGGAAGGGGGAGGGGGGGTGCAGACCTGGGGACATTTGCAATTTTAACGGTCCGCCAGTCACTTCGGCACTTGGGGCGCATCAGTCCTGCGTCACAGCCGGGTGTATATACAGGGCCGCACGCGGGGCGCGCACATGCAAAACTGCGCCCAGAGGGGGGTGTGGGATGGATGCAGGACGAGGAGGAGGAGGAGGACTGGCTCGTAAGCGCGGACACGTCAACCGGACAGTAGCTCGTCCGTAAATCTTTATCGGAGCGACGGGAGGGGAGAGCTGCAACCGGTCCTTAAATGCATTGTTGGACAATGGGACGTTTTTGTCGCTCCCACCTTATCGCTCTCCTTTTATATGTATAAAGAGAGACCTGCTGCCACACTGCCTCTCCGACTCTCTTCTCCTTTTTTTTTACCCCCCGATTAAATACGCGCACGGGGGAAGGCGGGGAGCGCACGTCTCGTTATACCGAGAGAACACAATGTGAGTTGAGTGTACGTATATATATAGGAGAGCTCTGTAGTCGACAAAATTACAGGAGACGCTTCTATATTTATATGGGTGGGTATTTCGATTAGACGACGAATTTGCCGATTATATATACCTTTCGGGTGACGCGTATTTTTCGCTTGTAAGAGAGCGCCTCCCCGAATTTTTGCGGATAATGAATTATTTATCGGTCTCGCTTCTCTCTGTCCAGGACGTCGTTTTTTTTTTTTTTTTTTAAGGAATCTCAGATTTATGACTTTGAAAAGCCCTGAATTATTGCGATTTTTAAGAGCGACAGAGAGAGAGAGAGAGGTATTCTTTTCCCGGATTCTCGCGCTTAATTGGGACGAGAGCTTCTTCTTCCCTCGCTCTTGACTCGACGATTTTATTTATTCCCAGACTGAAACTACATATCCGCGCGCGTGTATCTCCGGATTCTCCGGGATTTATCCTCATTTTCAGCGAAATCAACAATGCGCAATTACATTAAAATTTATAATGACCATTTTGTGTAAAATTGACGATATACGCACGAGCACACGCACGGGGGACGATCTTCATACTCGATCTTGCAGAACGAGATTTTTTCAAGTCCCTCGGACGAGACTAATACATAATTTTATGAACACCATCGATTCGCCTTTATCATTTCGCTCTGAGAACGTACAGGAAGGGGCAGATGTATAAATGTTTCAACGATTCACGCAGAAGCGAGGCGTTTTTTCTTCTCGCTGCGTATATCGCAAGAACGGTATACGTATACAAGAAGCAAGGGGACACACAAGGAGGAAGTATACATCAGAACAAAAAAAAGGAAGGGGTTGGTTGGTCAAGTCTGTTCAAAAGAAAGAGATGCTCACCTCTATCGACGATCTTGCCAAACAGATTCTTCCCCCTGAGAAAGTTCTTCGTCGAGCAGTTCCAGCGGCGGTTGCGAAACTGATGCTGGCACTCGGATATGGCGAGATTCGCGCCCCGCGCGACCGCCATGAGAACGCCCGGATTTTCCCGGGCTAATCGACGCTGCTTTCGCCTCAGCGTCGCGTAGACCGTCGGGTCCATGTGCAGCGAGGTCGGCGTCATCGGCAGCAAATTGTTCGGCTCGCCGGCTTTGGCGATGCCCCTGTAACGTTTACAAAATGTCCTTCCTTTTTAATTTACTTTTTCCACGTTTTTTTTTAAATCCTATTTATAGAGCAGAAGTTCGAGAGTCGCACTCTCTTCCGGGAGAAAAAAAGAGAGTCAAGAGGCCTGCTCGAAAAATTGACGAGCGGGCGACAACTGCGAGGGGAAGCACTTGAGCGCTGTATATACCTTATATACGCGGGGGCCTGTCTGCGCGCTCTCCCTTTATCTCACTCGAGAACCCGGCTACCGGCCGCTAACAGATGTACGCGCGCGAGTGGCAACGCACACCTCTCTGTCTCGCTTTCGAGTGGGCATTTTCAAAACAGCCTCCTCACCCCCGTTTCCGCGGGGAAGTACAAGAGTCAGTTAACGAAAAGCGGAGGAAAAGTGGAAAACGTACATCGTTCGCTATCTCTCCCCGTGTGATTTAAATTTTCTCGGCAGCCACGAGCGATGAAAGTTTTATTGTTAATTAAAAGCCATATTCCAAGCATTGCTTGTCTGTCTGTATATGCGTACATTGGCGAGGGTAAAGGGGGAAGAGAGAGAGAAAGCTGTAAATCGCGTTTGAGTTCGGTAGATTTTACGAGCGCAATTAGAGGCAGGCGGGGGGACTTTTCAGTTCGTTATTCATTCGTATGCGCGACGGCGAGCCTGCGCGCGTGTATACCTTTATGTTTCATCACCGGGTCTGACAGATTATAGCAAATGTATGGCGAGAGAGAGAGCGAGCGGCTTTTCAAGCGCGGCCCGGGAGCAGACGATCGCCGGCTCTGGAATAACATAAACTGTTATGTCACGTATAACGCGAAATCCACCTTGACAGGCTTTTGAAAGACGATACTGATTTAATGCTAACCGACGAGCATTTTGCCGGCGAGCTGTTGCTCCTCTTTTTTTTTCTTTCTTTTTTTTTTGCTGCTTGGAGAAGAAAAAAAAAGAGAAGAGGCGCTCTTCTGTCGTCGCTTTGAATGTCAATTGAGCTTTGCCAATTGCGGGGAGTGTACGCTCGCGCAGCCGGTGAGTTATCGATTATGTACCGGCGTAAACAGCGTTAATTAGCAATCTAGGATTAATTATATCCGATCACGAGTCAATGACGATTTGGCTTTATACGCGCGCGACAGAAATGACAAAATCAGCGTGTAATGCTAAACTCGCATCCTGGCAAAATTTTTCCTGTTACAAAGAAGGCAGAAGAGAAGAGAGAGAGAGAGGAGCAAAAGAAGACAAGAAAAGATCGAGATGAAAAAATTCCGCGTGTTCGTGTAAGGTAGGAGAGTAGGGGAGGGCATAAAAGGGGTGGAGAAGGAGGAGGGAAACAAGGAGAAAAACAGAGAGAGCGAGATATGGACGGGCGTATAATACTCTCGCGGGCCTCCCGCAATTTTTTGCCCTGGCTTTCGTGGGACACGAGTCTCTCTCTCTCTCTCTTGCTTGCTCGCACATCTCTTTACCTTCTGTACAGCCGAGCGAGAGAGCCCCAGTGTCTGCTGCATTCAATAAGTGATGTCCATAAATAAGCTCGGACCGGTCGCGCGCTCATGCTCTCTCGCTCTCTCTCTCTCTTTCTCTCTCTTTCTTGCTCTCGGGCATATTACTCGTTATAATTTACGTCAGGCTTGAAAATCCGAGCATCCGCTGTTATAGCCTACTCTTATTCGTTGCTTGTTCGCTTTCCTCTCCCTACCCCCCCTCGTTCCATTGGTCTCGCTCCTTTTTTTTTCTTTTGCTCTCTCGCGACGTTTTAGCAAGAGCGCGTAATTGATTCATTGGCGACGGCACCTCACGTGTCGCGGATTAGTCGTCGCTTATATATATGACGTTGGTCGTCTAAGTCCGGCCTTAAGTCGTTTATAACCGACGATTCCGAGAACCGTGTGCGGCTATTAAAATTGGCAAATTGATAAAACGAGATTATTTGCCGAGTTTTCGTGGGTAAAAGAAAGAAACGGATAATGATAAAACGCAAGTCAGCCCGGCGCACACAATGCAGAGGTCGCTCTCGGTTGCGTTATACGCGCGTGATTCACGTGTGGTTTACGGAGAAACCGGCTCGGTTTCATCCGAAATGACCAGGTGAAACGCAAATAGCCACGGGAATATAGGCACAGGCACGTCGGCTCACGTATAACGCGCGCACAACCGAGAAAGTTTTTGCTCTCGTCCGATTCCCAGGGCTTTGATACATCGTCATTGACTCGCTTTGTAAATTAACCGACACACGGTCGCGTCCGGGCCACCTTCTTTTTTTGTTTTAATAGCTCTAATTAAACGCGCCCACCGATTGTCTTCAACGCGGGAATATTCGCACAGCTAACGGCGAACTCACTCCGTTACGAAATTCCAAACAGCGATTTCCACGCTGTATAAAAGCACCCATGCACGCTAGAGAGAATTAAGAATCGGCTCGCGTTCGACACGTTCTGGAAATGAAACTCCGATGAAACAAAAAACAAGTCGTTTTAAGCGCGCGAGAGCAAGGGGAAAAAGATGCGCGCGCGCGCGTTTCGAGAAAATAGATCACTAACACACTGGCAAGCGCCTCGGCATTGACTTTCGCCGCGCGTTGTATCGTGTTTGACGATTTGTCGACTCTTTTCACTTGCGGGGGGCGGCTGGACTTTTCACTGAATCTAATGAGGTTCTCACTTTTGCCTTAACGATTTCCCGATTGCCGATCGAATTACGCGCGTACACCGTTTAATTATCGATCTATCGTTTATCACTGCAGTTTTTCACTTTACGAAACCAAACAAGAGGCACACGATCGTTAAACACTTTTCTACGCTTCATTTTACCCGCGAATTACACAGAGTCACAACGAAAAATCGGTATCACTTGAGAGAGAGAGGGTGGGACCACGATAACAATAGGAGGTGAGCGAATAAAGTAATCGTAAAAAAATCTGTACTTACCACCACATGGATCCTCTGCCTCTGTTCTTATTCGTCCTAACGTCGGCCGGGAGCGCCGGCAGTGCGCACGCGAGCGCGCCTATGACCATCCAGATCCTCATGGTGTTCATCTGTCTGTACACTTGATAACCGAGCCGAGCTTTATGGCTCGGCCGTAAAATTACACTCGACGACGGCGACGTCAACGACGACGACGAAAAAGTAAGAGCAAAAGAGCAAAGGTAGTAGGAAAAACAACAAAACAATAATGTATAAACACCACCGGCACAATATATATATATAAATCAATCACCGCGGGGCTACGGTCCCAGTGACACACAATTGACAGCGATCAGCATCGTAGCAGGCGCAGTCACCCCCCTTCGAGATTGTTCGTATTTTAAACAGCCCGCGTCGCTCTGTAATTTACAGATCGGCGGTATAAGAGAGTCAGCGCGATCGGAGAGCGGTTTAGCGACGGGCAAGTCCGGCACTGTAATACACTGCTGCTATACTCGGGGCGTCGGGGCACTGGTCCGTTGGGCTAGGTTACGAGTGGTAGTCGTCTGCGACGGGCCACCTGCGCGACTGCGAGGGCTGGCCGATCCATTCGAGTGTCCGGTGACTCGCTCACTGTCGTCCTTCTCCTCGCGCGCGCGCCCGGCTCTCTCTCTAGACGAAAAACTACCCTCTCTCTCTCTTCTTCCTTACTTCGCTCTCGGTCTCTCTTGCTCTTATAGCCAGGGGCTACGCCGGGGGTGTTACCCTCGGCCCCATGCCGCTGCTAGTGGTGATGGTGGTGGGAGAGAGAGAGAGAACGTGCGATAGAGACCGTGAGGAGCTGAATAAGCGAGAGACAGAGAAAGAATGAGTAAGAGAGGGAGAATAGAGAATGAATGAGCGACGGAGGCGGAAAAAGGAGCGGTCTCCGACGCCGCCGCCGCCGCGTGTCCTTTTCGTTATGTAGTCTATACCTGCGAGAGGGAGCACCAACCCTCCTGGAGCAGTGGAAGCAAAGAGCAGCCGCTACGAAAGGTCCCTCCTCCTCCTTCTTGTCTTTCTCTCTCTCTCTCTTTCGCTTTTTACGCTCACTCACGCTGGCAGGCACGACGGGTCGGAGGTGAATGAAGCCCTTTACTGCCTGCGTGCGCTCCGTTTACCTAGCGAGAGAGAGAGAGAACCGCCGCCGCTGCTCCTCGTGTACGCGCTGATGCTCTATATTCCTCCCTCTCTGTCTTTCACACACTCGCGTTGCGTACGTAGCCTCTTGCCGGCGAAGGGGATATATATAGAGAGAGAGAGAGCGACACACACACAGAACCGGCGGCGCTCTCGGCTCTTTGCCAGCGCAGAAGCGGCGGTTGTAACGACGACGACGACGGCAGCGGCGGCAGAAGCAGAAGCGGCAGCAGGAGCGCCGGCAGCAGCAGCAGCACAGCCAATACCCTTCGACAAACGAGTATATAGGCCTCTCGGCTAGCGACTGCACACGCGCCCGTCTGTGGAGGAGAGCCGGAGCCGATCTTTCGCTCTCTCGCGCGCGCTGTACGTGTGGCCCCAAGCGCTCGCCAGACCATCTCTCTCTTTCTCTCACTCATTCACTCGTTCTGTGTGCGTGCGCGCTCTCCTCTCTCTCTCTCTCTCGCTCTCTTGGAGAGTACACGCGGCGGCCCCTCATCCCCCCACTGGCTGCTGTAGGTAAACGCGCGTGTAAGAGAGAGAAAGAGAGAGGACCCCCCTAGGACGATTAAATCTCTCGCCCCGCCTCTGCTTCTCTCTCTCGCTCCCGTACGCACGGCCGCGAGAGAGAGAGAGAGAGAGAGAGCAGCCGCCGCGGCACGGCCCTCTCTCGCTCTCTTATACCGAGCTCTGCTCTCGCGATCGGCCGAGCTCAGACGCCGGCGGCTCGCCTTTCCAGAACCTCCTCTCTGCTGCCCCGCACACGCATACACGCGCAAGCGAGTACTCTATCTCTCTCTCTCTCGCTTCGTTTCGCTGTCTATCTCTTTCTTTCGCGCAAACGCGAAAACGACAAAATCTTTCGTTCTCGCTGCGACAGTGGGAGAGAGAGAGACACCCGCGTACCGATCGCTTTCTCGCGTATATCCATAGCGATTATAGAGCTGTCCGCGTCTATGCTGCTGATCGTTTGGTTAAAAACGGCGCAATGTGTGACGTGCCGGTTTTACCGATTCCTATTAAACTAACGATCGTTATAATTTGACGTTGGCTTTGCAATTAGCTTCTTTTTTTTTTGGATGTGTCAAGAAAAACGGGAGCGTTTGGATAACTTTTTTCAGCGATCGGTTTGT
The DNA here is from genome assembly GCA_030522585.1 of Anagyrus pseudococci. NCBI lineage: Eukaryota > Metazoa > Arthropoda > Insecta > Hymenoptera > Encyrtidae > Anagyrus > Anagyrus pseudococci. The sequence goes on along the minus strand of JAPYYQ010000551.1, from coordinate 77,593 downwards.
CCCAATGCAATTTTTAGTTGCTAAATAACATTACCGACGGGTTATTTAAATTGTCTCATACGTATTTCTTCATTTGAAGATAATTGAGTAATAAAAATACAGCGAAGAGAAGAAAAAATCGATCGCCCACGGACGATACAAATTCTGTAGATACAGAACGGTGATCGAAGAATTCAAACAAGGAGAAGAGATTGAGCGAAGGGAAGAGGGAGAGCGGCAGAGAAAGAGAAGCGTTAAAATCGCGCGGGTATAAGCGCGTTGGATCTATAAAAAATGGTGCGCGCGCGTCCCTCGGGCCCCGATTTCAAGCTGGCGCTCATCTCTTGGCATTCGATTGACACCTGCTCCAGGTAATGATCGGAAGCGCTACTTTCGCGCTTGACGGGTGGCTCTAAGGCGGCGGCAACTCTGTAATAGCCCAGCCCCCGACAGATCGACGCAGAGAAGGCCGATCACGCACGAGACGCGCGTATATAACGAGAACGAGAGAGAGAGAGGTGCGTCGATCGATCATCGCGCCTATATACTCAAAGCCGGCACACGACGATTATACGACTTGTGCTTCGCTCAGAGGCGTCAGCTGGCAGCAAGGAGGATCGGAGAGAGGGAGCAGAAGCGGAACGAAGGAGTAGGAGCAGCGAAGAGAAAGAGAGAGAGAGAGAGAGAAGCACGTGGTCCTGAGAGAGGAAAGAAGGAGGCGTAGGAGGATCCTCGGGCAGGCCACACCCCCTCGGCTATCCCCACTTTGCCTCCCTCCTCCTCCTCTTCCCCTCCTTTTTCCTTCCTCTCCTCCCCACCACCAGCATCCACCAACACTCTTCCTCGATCTTTCTCCCTCGCGCTTCGTGTGCTCTCTTGAGCCTCTGTATACACCTCGCGAGCTCGCTATGTACTTCGCTCTCTCTCTCTCTTTCACCGCGTGCTTATACGTGTGCGCGCTCTCGTCTCGCCTTTTGTTCGGAGCTCCGCTCCCACTACTTTACTCCGCCCGTGAGAGTATACTGCTCCAACTATAAGGGAGAGACGCACCTTTCCGCTCTCCCTTTTTTTCTCTACCTCGCTCGTTCCACAACCCCCTCACCACTCCCCGCTCTTCCTCAAATTTTTCAACCACCCCCTACGCCTCTTGTTTTTTATCCCGTTGGCGTTGTTACATATATATTCAATACTCCCTGTGGTATGCCAACCTTACGCGTACACAGTTTTGCAGCCCTATGGGATCGACCTTATATCCCTTTCAGTTTTTCACGAAGATTTGCGCGTCAAGCCGTGTGCGCTAAACTATAATTCTTATGCGCGTTTACACGTGGATGAATGACACAAACGTAAATTGATGATATCACAAGCATAAATTGAATCGCTTGTTTCACAATGGAAACTCGATAATTGATAAACAAAATGTACAATGGCAGCCGAGAAGAAGAAGAAAAAGAAAAAGAAGAGAAGCAGGAGAAACTGTAGGGTATAGTTGGAAGTAGAGGTAGAGGGAGAAAAGTAATTGAAGTTTCTGGCGTACATGTTTTTGCGCTCTCCCTGGCTGCAAGTAAGGTGGCTCTCTCTCTCTCTCTTTCTTTCTCTCCTGCGAAGAAGGAGCAAAAGGAGAAGAAGCGCCCGAGACACGATGGGGAATTGAAGAGAGAGAGAGAGAGAGAAAGAATGCATGAATCAAGGCGGCGACGGGGACGACGGCGAGCGACAAGAGAGCGAACATATACGCGTGATGGGAACGCGACTGGCCGCGGTATGCGATCGCGGGGGCCAGTCTCTCTCTCTCTCTCTCTCTCTCTCTCTCTCTCTCTTGTGGAACGACTGCACTTTTTCCCTCATCCTTCTCCTCCTCTCTTCTTCTTCTTCTTCTTCACCGCGGGACTCTCTGCTGCAAGGCTCTTCTGCTCTCTGTCTCTCGGTTGCGAAAACCGTGGTCCGGATTCCCGGAGAGTGACGGCACTCTCACGCGTCTCTCTCATACCCCCTCCCCTTTTTTCGCGCTCGTACGGTGTGAGAGCGCCCTTTTTCCACCTTTACTTCGCTCCTCCTCCTCCTCCTTCACTGCCACCGCAGCCGTCGTCGTCGTCGTTGCAGTATTGCGTCAGAGGCAATAATTCACTAAAGGGATGACGGGGAGCGCAGGGAAAAAATGACGGGCTCGACGGTTCTCCTCCTCTCTTTCTCTACCTCTCTCGTATATATAGCGGCTAATTTTTCACTGCGATCCTCGGGGCATTTTTCGCGAGGCTCACTCTTTCTTCAAACCGAAGCGCAGGAGGAGGAGGAGGAAGGATCGTTACTCTTCATTAAATCATTTTTCGAATTTCCTGAAAATCACTCTCTCCCCGTTCCAGAACCGCTTACCGCTTTCGACTTTGATCGCATGCTTATATACGCGAGAAATCTCTTTCTCGCGTGACGTGTCTATCGTCCCTCAGATGCCTCTCTCTCTCTCTTTTGCTCGTGAGAGCTTGATTGACTGAGGTACGTGACCGATCGAACGCCTTTTTTTGATCCTAGCTCGGGATAAAGTCGTTAATATTACAGGGGGGGTGGTGGAGGAGGGGGGATATATCGACGGTAAATTACACATATTCCCCTTAACGACAGCTCGCGTCAGGGCAGTCATGTACGTTTTTGCTTGCTCTCTCTCTCTCACTCTTTCTCGACGTCGTCAAGTATATACCTCTGGCGATGTATGTATCCGAGAAATGAAATAGCCGATGGGGGACGGGGGGGATTAATTAATCTAATTATCCGACGCGGAAAACGTCTCAGGCTTCTCGTTTATTGACATCGACACTTGTGTACACAAATTAATTCTGATTTCTTGTTGTTGGTTTTTTACCAAAGCATAAGTATGAAAAAGAAAACAAAATTAGTTAAACTTTCGCGGATAACTTTCGCAGCCACGCACAGAAACGCACACACACGTAGAGCCGTGTGCGTCGTATTCAGCGCGAAAAAATGCCAATGATTTAGGTAAAGCTAATAGTTTGTCCAAGATAAGAAACTATACGCCAGCGGAGGAAATAAGGTCAATAAGCCTCGGCTAAGAGAGTAGAGCAACAACTTCACGCATTCCTTCACCGCGCGTGTATATGCGCAGCAGCGGCTAATTTACCACAATGAGCTCTTTCTCTCTCTCTCTCTGCCAATTAAGTTTTTACACTATACCGAGTGTGCGCGGCTTGCCACGCGCATTGATTTTTACGAACGAGAGCAAGGATAATTAAAAGAACGTTGCGGTGTTTCTTCTTTTTTTATCTTTTATTTACCTCGATTGCGAGTGACGATAATTTATTGTTAGCGCGAACGATGTTCTCCAATCGAGGGTAATTAGCAATGGGGTTTAGCATCTTGTATAGACTGTTAGGAGAATCGTTTTGAGTGTGGCTCTTGTGATTATCGAGCACACCACTTGATTTCTCGCTCTTGAGATTATTCTTGGATGGTACATACGGAATAGTAATTGATAAAGTATTTTCTGGGGTGTGATAATGATGGCGTCCAGGTGCGAACGGATTGATCTTTTTTTCTTATTCAATCAGAAACAAGTTAAGGATGAATCTTGCGAAGGGAGTAATGTTCAACGAGTGTAATTACAAGCGCGTCTACGAGATTAAAGAAGCGTAATTTAATTTATACCCGCGTAGGACGATTACCGGGCCGAGTTAATTAAAGCCAATGAAAAGCTGAAGATATGTTTTTGAATTTGAAAAGAAAGGACGGGAAAAATAAAGCATCGATAATACAGCTGTAAGAGGAAGAGAGAGAAATGAAGCTGGCACGCGCCTTGTGCTTTGCTCTGCATCTGGATTGGCTCAAAGCCCCATAGCAGCTGGTGCATTAAGACGACGAGGCTGGCTGTATAGGCTGCCGATCACTATCTTGACTTCCGTTTCTCCGAACGCACGGCTATTTTACCTTCTACTTTTTTAATTCCAGCATTATTAGTTCATTCTTATACGCTGGGGTTACAACATATCGCGAGAATATGATAAAACTATCATTCATAACGATACACAAAAATAAGCGCAATTCAAATTTAAAACATCACGCGTAAGGTGTAATAAAGAAAAGTGCCTGACTTACCCGTTCCATCTCGCAAGGTACATCCTCTATCTTCGGCAGAACAGACGTTACAAGCATAGGTCTTAAAATAACCCTGATACGAGAGAAAGGAGAGAGCTTATCTGAAAGCGCACGTGCTCCCGACAGAAGCTCTCGACTCCCTCTCCAGAGGTCACGCAATACACCCAAGTCGTTTTCGTCGACTTGACTCCTGCAGAAGAGAAAATGCTTTTATCACATGCTGCGTCTGAGAGGGTGGGGTTCTCAATATTATTGTATGCATTTGGAGGGTTAAGATAGCATTGAGTGTTTGGGAGCATTTATTTTGGCGGTCAAGTGCCTGCTGTCTGCTAGTCGGCTCCTGATCCGTCCGAGTCAAATTGCTTAAGGGTTATCTTTTGCGCGTGTGCGATAAGAATTAACAATGTTTCGGGGAAGAGTCGAATGATCAAGGCCTACTTTTAGCGCTGAGAATTGACCTGTGAATTTCGCATTCCTCTGTCTTTTGTTAAAAAGAGAAAGAACAAGAAATAGTCAAGAAAGAAAGAAGACAAAAGGTCAACGCGTAACAGGACTAACTACCGGTCACGAAATTCCTTAAATTTCACTTCAGCGGTACAGGAGGCTAAACAATAGTGCGCGCGCTACAGTAGCAGGTCGAAAATGCCACATGAAGTTTCCGCAATTAGCCGGAGATGCGCACCGAGAGAGAGAGAGAGTGCACATTCCTGGCGACATTCCAAAGAGAGAAAGAGAGGGGGGGGGTGCCGATTTTCTTAACCGTATATACACGAGAGGCAGACGCACTCCCTCGTTTTTCCAGGTGAGGCAAAAAAGGGACACCGAGAGAACGAGGGTAAAGTCGATAAATAACCCTGGTGTAGCCGAAAGCCGGCTGCGTATAACGGAGGAAGCTGGAGAAAAAAAAGGGAGGGACCTATGAGGGAGAAGGGCCCCGGGGTAGGTGGCGAGAGTCTCGGCGATTGTTGGAAAACAGTGGCGCGCGGGGGCAGGCGATCGCTCTGACAGATACATATATATATATACTGGGTGCGGAGCCTTTGCCCGTGACGAATTTACCTAACCCCGTGTATGTAGGGAGAGAGGATATGCTCGACCACCTCGATGACAGAGCCATCTTCTTCTCGGATCATCACTCGGGCGATCTTCTTCGTTCCACGTAATACAAGCTCTTTTGCCCGGGCAGCAGCTGCGGCTCTCTGTGTATAAGCGTATATGTGCTTTGGTAACAGCCGGCCTACGCGTACTACTCCGCTCGATTATGCCGTCTTTATTATATCTTTCCGGATGGCCACGCGCTCGCGCTATGTCTTACCTTCGCGCGCCTATTTTTCTTCCCTCTCTCTCTCTCTCTTCGTCGAATTCTGACTTTTAAATTCCCCAATGAAAATTCCAAACTCGTTCTCCAGATGCCTGTACTAGTTTTATCGAAACGCAGTTACACGTGTATACACATACCAGATTTCGCGTTTAAACGAACAACATTTTCCATTTAAAATACGCCTCCGGCTACCAGTTCAGCGCCTCGCGGCATTAAATTGAAATTCAAGCGCGAGTTTGTTAAGTCCTAACGTCGGTGCCGAGAGACGCGCTCTCGACACCTTGTATCTCTAATTTCGATCGAGGAGGGGGGGGGGACTGTACCACTTGCAGCAGTAGCAGCTACCGCATGTGCGCGGCAGCTCTAATGTAAATTCAAACACGGGGGGGCCCTCTCTTCCCACGCGCAGCTCTCCCTCGTGCCAGCTAATCAATCAATCTTTCAATTTGCGCGTCGAATTCGCAGGTGAAATATCGTGCGGCCTCTCACACACGCGCTTACTTCAGGCCCATTGAAAGGAAACTCGTTAGCGTCGATCCAGCGGCCTATCAAATGCCCATTAAACCGAACGAAGAGTGGCATATCGATACGTACAGCGACGCGCAGCAAGTTTGTACGAGGGGATATCCGCAATGTCACGGCGATACGTGAATGGGGCCTAATCAGAGAATACACACGCGGCTCTCTCGGCTGCCATTTTGTCGTGCGTAGTACGCGGTAGGTACGAGGCGCTCCAATAACACGCGTGAGAGCGGGAATTCTTCTTCTTCTTTTTTTTTTGCGGCGCAGCCGAAAAAAGAGAGAAATGGACAGGCGCGTTTTGTAGGTAGCTCGTAAATGGTAAAAGGCCTTCGAGCCGGCTGAATAGGTGTAAATGAAGTTGCGGCCAACGCCGGGCGGCCGGCCCAGACAGAGCCGTCAGAGCGTTCACCGTGTATATATATATACGTATACGGGGACCACCCCGGCATTTGTCAGCGAGAGCGAGCGCCACGGCTTCGAAAAATGAATGGCTGCCCATATATTTCCCTCTCTGCCTCTACCTCCATCTTCGACCCTCTTGCCTTTTCTTCGGAAAGAAAGAGGGCAGGAAAGGTGTTGGCTCCCGATAGCAAAATTCCCTTTTCTTTCTTTACATTTCTTTCTTTCTCTACGCGTCTCTATCTATGTCTCTCTCTCTTTCCCTCGTCAGTCTCTTCTTTTTTTTACCTTTAACTACCTTCTTTTTTTTTGTGTTAGCTAAATGCACTTCATAAACCGAAAATCACCAATTTTCTTCTTGACAAAGGCACGCTGAATGTGTCTTTATGACACAGGAAGTGTGTGTTTCTACGATCAAGGTCGATACGTGAAAAATGTGGATAAAGATAAATGAGAATTTGGTTTCTTCGAATTGATAATTTTGCGAATCATTCGAATTCGAGTGTACCTTTAAGTGAGCGGCTTATTGGTCCAAAATCATGGGATTAATATACAAAGATTTTGCAGTACCACACGCATAGGACCCAGAACAATTTCAGTCCATTCGTCTTAATCTTTATCCATTTTTTTTTCCTTTCTTTTTTTCAATATAAGAACTTCCCGACTCACGATCCTTTGTAGTCAGCCTCGTCTAGTGGCAAAGGATGCCCCAAAACGTTTTTATTTAATTACCTGCGTGTGTGGTGTTGCTCCCCGACAGACACCCGGCGCGAAATTCGGAATTGGTGTTTTGTGCGTTATAGGCCGGCTCTAGCACCACGCCCCTTCATAAGAGAACTTCGCGCTTTCGGGGAGGCCCACACCTGGACACTAGTCTCATCCTTTACGCGTGTGTGTGTGTGTGTCTGGGTCGTTTAAGCCTCCGTAGACCGCAGGAATTTAATGGTCTCACTCTGGCACTGCCGGAGAATTAGGAGACCATTTTAACGGCCTTGGTCTCTCTCTCTCTCACGCGCGTCAATCGACACACACGTTCGGCGCGAACTTTGCTAATCACTGTCGTTGCTTTTTTAGTTCGAAAAGCAAGGCGGAGAAGAAAAGAAGACTAAAGAAACGGGGTTAGCTCTCCATCGACAGAGGTGATTCCGCGAAGAACAGAAGTCCGTGTTCGACGTGTGCGATCGTTTGATGAAAAAAAAGGCAGACGAGCGAAAAAGAAATAATAATACCGAAAGTTGGAGCAAAAAGAAGAAAACGACGAGTTTGGCGTCAAAAAATCGCCAGACAGGGACTCTGCCGAGGAGAGCGAGAGAGCGGAAATTGAACGAAGTGTAGGGGAGAGACCGCAGAGGCTCGAGTTTTGTAATTGAGTACACGGGCTAGCGCAAGATTAGCTCATAAGTATCAGCCGCTCCGATTCTACGTCTCTCTCTCTTTCGAGTGGCATTCAGGTTGAAAAGCCCCGAGGCTGCGTGGCCGGTGTGAGCCAGGGGATTAGTCTAATATTGGCTGTGCCGAGAGAGGCTAGTTGGGGCCGGCCGTTTTGGGGGATACGTTAACACTTATCCTCATTAACTAACCGAATAAACTCGCACAAAGAGTTGTGAGAGAGAGATATCTTCCTTTCTGTCGAGAGCTCTTCCCTCGTTCTCGAGTACTCTCTTTCTAGAGAGCACCTTGAGACCTTTGCTCGACTCTTGATCCTATTGACGCGGGGCTGTTTTTTTCGGGAATCTATACCGAAACTACCGGGACAAGGGTGACAGTAGAGATGGAGGGGGGTAGGGGACAATGACAGTATTATGGCGAAATTATGAGAATTAGACCACGGGAGTTCTTAAATGGCCGTTTTTACGTTATTATATGATTGTCGCTAAATTTTCTGCTGCGTTTGCTTCTTTATAATGCCCTCTCTTCAAGCTTGCGTAGGAATGCGTGTCTTGTTCTCTCATTCTCGTGGCGCTAGCGAGATTTTCTGGGGATTTGCATAAAATTGGATTTTTTTTTGTTAAATAGAGAGCTTGGATCTCTTGTGGGGATGGAGGATTTTGGTTGTCGAGCGTGTACGCGTCGTTAAATACCATTTTGCATCATATATGCTGGTTTGAGACACTTTTGACGAAATAAGGTTTTTAGAAATGTGGACCATTTTTACGCCAAATCTTCGAGATAATTTTTAAAATAATAGGAACCACAAAAACAAATCTATTTAATATTTGGTATCTATCGGTAGAAAAAAAAGAAATATAAATCATGAGTAAACCGAAGCATGCAAATACCGGGAAAGCATTAATTTTCTAGTGCTCCAGTATGACAAAAAAAAAGAAGCAACGGGTCTTCCTTTTTCCCCCTAAATTCCATCAAGAAAGAAAAGAAACAAAGTAAAGAAAAGAAGGAGAGTCGGAGCCAAGAAAAGTGTCTACACCACAAATCAACTTTTCCAAGCTCGTGCGCGCGTATACACCTAAACGCGCGTAAGTCTCACATCCGAAGGGCCTCTCTCTCATGGCTTACTTGCGTGTGAGTGAGCGCGTGAAATCGAAAGTCAAAAAAAAAAAGAAGAAGAAGTCGGCTTGTATATGTAGGCGTCGTCCGGGGTTCATTAAAGCGATACCGGTCACATCCTGTTGCTCCCCGACAATATCTGCTCTCTCTCTCTGTGGCTCACGAGGTTTTCCCTCTGGCTGCTAACGGTAATACACCAAAGCAGTCGTTCTCTCTCTTACTCTCTTAGATAGAGATAGGCAAAAGAAGAGAGGGGGGCCTTAAAATTCCTCGGGTATATACGCGCGCGGCGCTCATGAATGGCGTCCACGGAATTCCGGCGTGCGCCCATCTTTTCATTCAAGCCTGCGCACCGATCGAGAGACTCTCTGTTCTCCAACTCTGAGAGAGAAAGAGAGATGCTGACGGATAGAAAGAGAGAGAGAGAAAGTGAGGGAGAAGCCGGCCGAGTGTGTGGGCCGAGCGCGCGCGCGAGAGCCGGGACACCTACGTTGGAGAGCTGGCCGGGGTAGGCGGGGTGCGAACACGTCGGTGGGACATCAAAGGTCTGGAGAGGTAATTATTATTTCTCGATCCTCTTCTTCAGCCTCTCTCTCTTCTCTCCTCGCTCGAGAGAAAGAAGGGTCGCGGTTCCACAACCGCAGTGGCGCCACGAGAGACGCGGGAGGCGCTGCCGTTCTCACTCTCTTTTTTCTCGTCTCACCCCGCTCATTCTCTTCGCATCGCACTCACTCTTCTTCTTTTCTCATTCACGGTAAATAGGCAGAACATGGATTAGCCGTATCCTCGCTCTCGACCTCCAAGACGCGCAGTCTCTACTCGGACACAGGGCAGCCTTAATTAAGAGAACGGCCATTTGGCCCACTGCACTCCCTACATCTCATTCGTTCTCCATCTCTCTGTATATCCTATCTCGCACCAAGAAATCCTCGGGGATAATATCGCGAAGTGGTAGGTGGGGGGGGGGACCTTAGAATTAACACTTTACGATAAGCGCGTGCCTCGTATTTTTTTCCTCTCCAAACTTTTATTATCACTCAACGCTCCTCCTCTCTCTCTCTCGTCTCTATCGTTCGCCTCAATGCCCACACACGCGCACGCTTATTTATTTATGGCGCGCGTGCGTTAAATTCCGAGAACACACCTCTATCACCCACCCCCTCTCTTTTTTTTGCCTCCTTCCTTCCTCTCCAATCTCTCGACTGCCAGCTTATCGATGATGTACGCTTTAAATATTTTAATAAAGCAAATTGGTCGGCTAGATCTCTCTCGCACTCTCGCCGTTTCTGTGTGTGTATACATGAGAGAAATTCCAGAATTCCCAAGGCGTGGACGAGAGAAAATTCGTCACGCGTAAAAGCGTGTGTGACTACCACCTCGTATAGGACTTCATAAATACGGTCGCACGAGAGTCGCACAGCCTTGTTGGTCCGTTTTCTTTTTTTTTTTTTTTTTGGTGTTTCGCGATGGCCTGGAAAAGGCGTGGAAGGGAATAGAGAGAAACGAATAGCTCTCTATGAGAGATGGGAACGGTATTGGGGATAATGGAGAACATAATGGAGAAGAGAGGAGAAGAGTTGCGCTTAAGCTGCTTCGCTACGGATGATTTTGCTGGTGGGGAGAGAGTCTCCGTATATATATGTATTTATGGGAGAGGAGAATCCGAAAACGCATTCAGGCGCAATTTTCTTTTTTTGCTTCCCTTGCGTGTATACCACGTATATACGCACGTCCCTCCCCTTCTGTATCTTGCTGAGCTGGTATGCTGGGTTAGCGGCCGTGGCATTTGCGAAAATTCTCGGCTCTCTTTCTTTTGCCCTCCTCCAGTCTCGCGTAAGCCCCTTAATGCCATAATCCAGGAATACCGTAGCTCCCCCGGAGCTCTATTCGTTGTTGCGACTCTCGTCGAGACGCAACGCAACGCTCGTATATACACGAATTGCTCGGGTATAAACACAATATAAGGCGAAAAGAATTTTCCAATTCACAGCAGCAGCGGTCCATTTGTTATTCATCTAATTCACATTATACTCCTCCACGAGTATTACCACACACGCACACGTAGAGCAAAGCGTATATCCATAAATTCAACGCCGGCACACGGGAGACAGATAGACAGACGCACGCGCATACACTTGTCGTCAGTGTGCATTGTAATGTCAAGAAAGCACAGCACGACAGCACAGCACGAGGGAGGGAGAAAGATCGTCAAGTTGAGTGATGATCGTCGCTTGGACTCGAGCTCTCATATTTGTCAACATCCTTCTCCCGGCCACGTGCATGTGTTGGCGCGGCCGAGAGAGAAAGAGAGAGAGAGAGAGAGACATGGAAATTTATGTAACAATACAGGTGCGGACAGGAAATTTAATGTTTTCATTAGTACGACTCTGCCCAGCGCCGCGATGATTATCTTCGGGAAAGAAGGAGAGTGCGAAAAAAACGAGACGGCGCGCCAAACGAGCGAGAGAAAAAGCAGAGAGAGAGGGACGAGTCAAAGTCGAAAGGCGCGCGCAGCACACACACATACGAGAGAGAGCTATATTAAGATGAATGGCCGAGCGAAGAGGAGCAATTAATTATAGCCTTCCTCCGGTGTGTTACTAATATTAATTGATACCATTCCATTTTACTCTCCTCCCCCCCTCCTCTGTCCTTCCTCCCTTCCTCCCTCGTTCTATAAATAAACGCGCGTATACGCATACGGAGTCGTGGGCCTTGCACATAGTTCTCGCACGTACGTGCGAATAACGTAACTCTCGCTTGAATATGTGGCCAGTCTCGGAAGAGGAAGCCACCTGCTCTCGTCTTCCCCCCCCTTCTTTGAGAAATCTTTCATTAATTACATACGCGCGGGGTAAAACTTCGATTTACTGCCGAGTGTATTGGTTAATGCGAATTTAATAATGCCTCCGCAACCTCCCGTTGTTCCTCGTCCTTTATTTTGTTTTTTTTTTATTCAATGCATCTCTCTTGGCTATTGAATGGACATTCCATTCGGATTTTATTTATTTCCTTTGTTACAGGCAGTCTGTGTGTTGCTGTAATGCTTGGGGTAGGATATTCGCTTACCGATCGATCATCGTTGACGTAAATTTAACGACGTGCTGTAAGATCGTACATTATCGAATCCTTCTAATTTAACGTCACGACAACACATGACAAAAGCGCGGTGCTTTGGAAAAGAAAACAAAAAATAAGCGCATCGTTTAAGATTGCAAATTTCGCTTACACCTGTAATTACGTTGTACGGCTAATTCGAACCGTATCGATTACAAAATTATTCATTTGCATCTGTCTAAAGCCCATTTAAAAAGCAAAAAAGGCAGACCTGAAAAAGTGACACGGACACACGTGCTTTAACTGTCGCGGGATGGAGCGAGAGCGTAAATCCCTCGGAAGAAGAAAGCCACAAAGAGAGAAGCGAAGAGAAGCAAAATAAAAAAAAAAGGAAGAAAGGTATATAAGAAGCTGGAGAAAAGGAGATTAGATATTAATAAATCGGCGATGCGGCAGTGGTGCGTAGATCATCGTGTCGCCGGGCGCACGCAGCGGCCAGTTAAAGGGGTAGAGGGGGGGAACGTCCCTCTTGGCCCGGGCTTAATTGCCCCGATTAATTAGCCATCGCACGAAGTTTTGCTAGGGCTAATGGACCCATACGTTTCTTCCTGCCTCGTATCCCCTTTTGCCCCCACTCTTGGGGATATCGTCTTGGATATGTTTTAATAATGCCTTGTAATTACAAGGGGATCGACTACGCTGTGCGGACTCTTTCTCTCTGCATATGTGCTATGCTTGCTCTTTCTCTCTCGAGTCCGAAACAGCATCTTTATCGATCACGATCATCTCTCCTTTGCCGTTTTATGACTTCTTTTTTCTTCTCTTTATTGCCTAACGAAGCGACCAAAAAAAAAGTCAGCGGACCCCCCTCTTCTTATATATATCTCTGAATTACATCTTCATCCCGGGAGAAAAAATATATCGCACCAGCGTGACCAAAGAATGCAGCTGATATTAATGCTATGCCCTCTCTCTCTCGAATATTCAATTAATCGGTCCTCTCCTACTTTCACGAATTTGAAAGCTAATTAGGTCGAAGCACAAAAGATTCGGATTTTTTTTTTGAGCCCCGCAGCGGTGATTCATTTGTTTTGCCGTTTAATGTTATTTTAATAATTTTGATAATCAGTCACACACAATACACTCACGGTGGACTCGCGAACGACAAAAAACGAAATAGGTACGGACAGGTTCTAGTAAAAAAAAAGAGAGAGAGGGACCAAAAAAAAAAGATTATTTTCATTATTAATTACAGCGCTGAAAAATACAAAACAGAAAAAAAAGAGAAACAACCGGTATATTACAGTCATATAAAAGAACGCGTCGAGTAACCTGCTGACGCGATGTTTCACATCAGCCCGACAAAAAAGAAATTGGAGAACGTGTCAGAGACACCTGAGATTTGATGGGAGTGAGAAAAAAAAGGGGGGGAGGAGGAATGAATCAATCAGGCTGCCGCGCGTCATCTAGCCGAAATACCACGGCTCGTAAAACAGATATAATACCTCGGCTATTTCCGGTTGTCATTCTCACGAGAGAGCGAGGTGCCCCTGCTGCTGCAATCACTATTCGGCCGACGTTCTGACCTCGAAGCGGCCCCCGTAGCGGCTCTTTAGGAAAGCACCCGGTGGAGAACACCCATGAATCATTAGCCCTGGATTTTCGCGGTATTAATCGCTATACATAGCCGTACCAACTCTTGCCAAGAGCTCCAACTCTCTCTCTCTTTTTCTCGTCTTATCTCGTTTCCAAGGATAATAAATAATAAATTAATGTTTCGAATCTCTCTGCTCGTCGCGTAATTTTCGCCGATTTATTACGAGCGTCATAATTAGCGTGTGTTTATTTAAAAGCCAAAACGCGCGCTGCGTTTTTCGAAATAACATTTTCGTAACGGCGTGCGTGAGGCGCGATTTCACGCACGCTCGCTCATCGCTCAACTCGTGTGAGTTGTCACCCTCGCTTCGCTCGGGCGACAAACCTCACACTCGTCGTGAATCATTTTTCACGCACTTGTATCGAAATGTACTATAACGCGCTTGCGCTGTTTTAATTAATGGCCATCTGCAAACCGCTGGGCGTTTTATGCGCGTAACGCATGTTTTGTATTAGGCGTAAACGCGTATAACTACGTTGCAAGAAAAAAAAGGAAATTCCAGCTTGATTTAAAGAAGAGAAAAAAAAAGGAGAAAATTTATACTCGAGCTCTGTTTGACTAGAGCGCAACGTACCGCGTGTATGAAAACACGCACTCGCGAGGATGTTAATAGCCGATAAAAATTTGTAATTTAAATACAAACGATCTGCTCTCGCGTGCGCGGACGAAATGCTTGGCTAGAGAGGGAAATAAGCGATCGTTGTATATAACGTGAATTTCAAGCACAGCGGCTCGTTTAATTAGTTAGCGACTAATCAGCCGCGGAGCGACGCGTAAAGCGCACGTGCTCGTTTAGGCGCGAACTTTTTTGTTATTTTAACGTTAACGCGAGCGCAAAAACGTTGTATCGATGACGTTTTTCATGAATTCGGTCATTTATAGGGAAATGATCTAATACGATCGAATAAATCGGTTGACGCGTATAATCGAATGTTATATCGCGTGCAAAAATACAAAGAAATAAATTTGAGAACGACGAAGAAAAGCCTGCCCACGTCTTTTTAAAAGACAAAAAAATAAAGAAAATAATAATCGCGTGGCTCCGAAGCCGTTCAGGTGTGCAGGTAGGGGGTGACGAATTATTACCCAGAGCATATACCTATACCTCCCGCACGTATGCAGTGCTATCAAGAGGAGCGAGAGCGGGCTTCTGCCCCGTGGCGGCCGTTATTTCCTCGGATATTGATGGTGGCGTAAGGGCGCGTCCTGCCGAGCGCTAATGAATCGATCGTGGGTGGCATTGCCGATCGCGATCGCTTTCCTCTTGCCCCTCACTCTCTTTCTCAGTCGCGCTTGCACGCGAAAAAAAAAGAAGGACTCGGCTGGCAATGACCACCTCGCTAATCCGGCTGGATTAACAGGCCTCGTGTCGCGCACAAAGAGTGGGCTGGAGAGAGAGAGAGAAAACGAGGTAAATACAGGCTGAATCGAGTATGCTTATGTGTATGTGTGTGTATATATATAAGTAGGAAGGGAGGGATAAAGGGATGGGGGAGTGGATATTTGGATTTAGATTTAGTTATGGCGAGGATGAGTCGCCGGAGGCGCGCGCGCGCGCGCGAGGCTGTGGCTAACGCAAATTTAATATGATGGGTGCCCCAGCCTCGAGACATAATTATATCGCGAAGAGAGAGAGAGAAGTGTGCGGCCCCGCGAGAGATGATTTAAAAGCCTCTCTCTTGGTTGGTTAGAGAGAGAGAGAGAGCCAGCCTTGAATTTAAGCAACATTGTATATGTGTGTATACTTGTTAGAAAAGTCAGGTCTTTCGCTTAAATGTCTATCTAATAGACCCGACGCCAGCACCTATACATGCCGCCGTCATCGTGTGATTATGATTTTCGTTATAGCTCGTTTGGGCCTGCTATATGCTAATGCGCTAGGATATCGCCATAAAAACGCAGGCGCAGGCACGCGTATGGGTATATAAAGACACAAAGGACGTTTATCGCATTTTAATTGAGAAAAAATTTTGGCCATTCGACTGATATATATTGAGGCTTGTTTACAACAGGCAATTACAATTAATCCTTGTACTATTTAATTGTGCCGATTTTTGTGCAAACAGGGCGCTTTGTATCTCGGGAAAATCGGTATACGATAAATCGGTGGCAAAACACTGCTCGACGACAATTTCGGGTTAGAAGAGATATCTCTCGCTCTCTGCGGTGGCCGCGAGTTATATATACGAGCGTTTATCATCACAATTTATCCGGTGGCTTATATGGCGATACCGGCGTACATGCTGTACATGCTGTACGAAAAACGAAACAACGAAGGAAGGACGGATTGGTAGGGGAGGAGTGAAGGTGGCGGTCGAAGCGTACGAGAAAGAAAAAAGAAAATTAAAGAAAAGGAAGGGAAGAAGAAGAGGAGGCTCCGGAGAAAAACACGGATAGAGAGAGAGAGAGAGAGAGAGAGCCGATGATTTCTCAAGCTGTCATGATTTGCAGGAAAAAGTCGTTGTTGCGCCGAGACAGAAAGAAAGAAGCGTGTGTATGGCAGGGAGGCTCGTAGACCGGAAGACGAGCACGAGAGCGCCAAGGGCGTGCCTCCCTGTCCTCCACAGCCATCCCTTCACAAACGGACAATACAATACCGATCTCGCGTTCGCCAAAATCGGGATAGATGGCGAACCGCAAAGGCCAGCAGTGAGCTCTCTCTCGCGGCCATCTGGTTTTTCTGCGGCCACCCGCAAGTGGCTGCCTCAGAAGCGATGGCAGGAGAGGGGGGAGGGGAGGGTTGGTTGGGAGTAACGTTGAAGTGCGTAGAAAATCAGAAACGCCCGAGCAAGAAGGCCAGGCACGAGAGAGACAGAAGAAATAGGTGTAAGCTTGTAGGCGCGCGCCATTGGTGCCGGACGTCTTTCCTGCTGCCTCTCCTCCTCCTCTTCGTGCGTCTTCTTTGCTCGCATCTCTCTCTCGCACTTCCCGGCGAGCGTGGCGGGCTCTCTCTCTTGACCACCCGCGAGTGGAGGGATGCTGAGATCCCAGCTATATCTTCCTTATACTCTCTTTCTCTCTCTTGGCTTTCTGATCGTCGAAACGGCATAAATCATCGGCGAAGTTTGTGCTCCTCTTGTTTCTCTCTTTTTCGTTTTCTGTTTCTCTCTCTTTTTTTTTTATTTTCGCCGCGCAATTATCGTTAGATACGCCGGCATCCTCGATTTATCAAATTTCCAAGGGGTCAACTCCGCGCGGCTCCCCTCCCGAGCATAATTCTCGCGAGAGCCGAGAATTTGTCACTAGTCCAGAGTCGATTTCTTCCGGCGCGCTCGAGACCCTGTTGTGCCCGTTGTGCGAGCGTATGTTGATGCTCTCCTCTCTACGCCGGCTAATACTTTATACAAGCGACATTAAATTTCGTAATCTTGATTTATAAGCGCGAAATATTATTTTCCGACTCTTCCTTGCCCGATGTTGAAATATTTATTCGACTATACTTTTCAATTATTCATCAACCTGTACGCTTTGTCCCTTAATTTATCGAATATTAAGAAAATTTTTTCAACTAATTATCATCGCCAACTAATAATCGCTCAATTAACGCGACTGTGCAATTGAACAATAACAGCGCTAAAAACTGCGCAGTTTACCCATCGCCAATAAATTAAGCCGAAACTGACGTCGTCATTAACTACCTCCGTTCCCGTTCAGATTAATGCTCCTCTCGAGTTTGACTCGTGAAAGAAAAAATAATTGCCGATTTTGTGGGTTTCGTCGAAAAGTGCGCGCAGAGAGAGAGCGAGCGAGTGTACCACCCGTGGTGTCGGTTTCGCACGGGCCCTCATCGCGTTGGGCGCGATAATAGTCGGTTTCGGGAACAGAGGCCCGAAAGCGCCTTGGCAAAGTAAGAGCAGCCTTTCTCGACAAGATCGATTTACCTACCGCCGCGTCTCGTACTTATGCCGATGTATATTTGCCTTTTAAACTCGGTCCGACAAGACCAAGACAATTTTTAATGATTTGTGAGTGACTCGGTAACTAATCCTCATTGATTTAGGAGCTTTTCAACGCCCTGACCCGAGAGAGAGAGAGAGCGAGGATATTTATGCATTTTAATTTATTATAATTTCTTGAATAATTTATCATAATCGCCTTCCTTTTTCTCGAAAAAATTCGCACGCGATTATGTCCATGAATAGTGATTACCAGCAGCCAAGTACTTTCATTGACAAAAATCCAAAAATAAGAAAAAATAAAATAAAATAAAATTGAAAGAGAAAACCTCAGAAAGGAACCACAAATCCCAAAGTATGACATTTCCACAGAGATCACTTCAATACCGATTCACAAGAGACAACACACGCAGCACCGTCAAGTTGACAGGGGAAGCGAAAAAAAAGCAAAGAAAAGTCGGGCCTGACCTAGGGGAGTTGAGAAGAGAGCGCTCTCCCAACGGAGCTTTCGAGACGAGCGATATGCATACACCTATATGCATTGCCCTTTGGTGAATGGCCGGCCGGACCTGTGGGCCACAAATATTTTTGAATTTGTCAGCCAGGAGGGGACCAGGTGGGGCCAGGCAGCAGCAGCTCGTCTCGTTCGATCGAAGGTAATGGGACGGATGCACGCTTGATTAGGACATCCGAAAGCCCCCGAGAGCGCTCAAATCCTCGAGCTCTCTGTGCGTCGCAGTGGTAGCGTCCGTTGGGTGATTTTTAAGCCCCCATGGGGTCTTCTCTGCGTGGTCCATTGCTATGAACTCGTCAATGTTGACCTGCGGCTGTTGGCCATTCAACGTTATGCGCGATTATCCTGTCCCTTATATACCCTCCTTACACGCTGTATTCTTGGTTTACTGTTCGTTTTTTTTTCATTCTCTGGTGCTTATGTGCGACGTAGAATCGCGAGGTATCGTTCGATCCACGAGCCGAGTTATACCGATCGCGGCGCCAACGATCTCGCGTGTGTCTTTTTGTCATTTTTCTGTAACAAAATTGTTAGAATCTCTGTACTTAAGGTTTGCTTGTTTTGATAATAGAGCACAAAAGCAAGCAAATACACTCAAAGTAAACATTTCCATCCGTTAAAACGACGAAAAGCGAAAATAAAGTCAAGAGCGAAAGATAATACCGCGGTACAATGTGGTAAAAGGAGCTCTAAACACCGAAATGGCGAGCCAATCAATCTGCCGATTGGCGCCGATCGCACATCTCTCGCGAGTCCTCTCGCGACCACAGAATACAGAGCATGTAAGAGATGAGGGAAGTATAATAAGGAGCAGGAGCAGCAGCTCTCGGTACAGTATATATCTGTTTGCCTGTATGCCGAGCATTCGAGCGCGTTACAACTCAAACCTTTTAGCCGCTGTTTGAGCGGCGCTTTGTATTCTATTTGTACAAGCGCTTAAACACTCGATCCAAGAGAGAGAGAGACCAAGAGGCGAGCAGGCCTATAAGCTGGACAAGAGCCACAGGATACAGCTCGGCCAGCATCAGGCGTGTGCGCGAGAGAGGCCCGGCAAGTTTTCAGAGGCTGGTGGTAGCCTCAAAGTTTCCCACTGGATTCATCGCGGGCGTGTCTCTCTCAACCAGCTGGACAACAGCGAGCGCGTTTTCCTTTTCTCCCAGTGCCGCGCGTATAAACAGGGCGCGCGCATACAGCCCTCCCCTGTGTTCCTCTCGTATATAAGTGGAATATGTAATACCCTGAGAAACGCTCTGTCGCCTCTCTCTCTCTCTCTCTCTCCTCCTCTGCCCTTTTCTTCTTCCTCTCGCTCCGCTTCGTTTATTCGCCTCTCGAGGTCCCTCACTGCGCGTTGACGTTTCGCTTTGTTTAGGTCCCATATACGCCGTGGAGATGTCAAAGAGGCGATTAATCGTCGGGACGCGACGAGAATGACAAATACAGAGAGCTAACTCTACAACCCTTTTTTTCTCTCCTCTTATACGCAGAGCGTGTGTGTGTCTCCCGGTCTCAATGTCGAGAGCACTTATGGACTATCGAGAACCACGAGCGATCGCTCGTTCGCCTCTCGGCTTTTTTTTCTTCTTATTCTTCTTCTCGTCGTGACGAAACTTTACGACACACGGCGTTGAAACGGTTTATAGATATGTTTTAAGAGCCAATCATTCGGCCTTATAAATCTATCGCTGTTTACACGGGATGGTGTCTATGACACGGATGAGAAATCGATCGACAGTTTTGTAGCGCGTGTGTGTTTGTACAGCAGCGATAAGAATTGTTAAATATCTTTTTTTGTCGTCTGTTATAAGGCTGGCAGACTAGAAGAATTTTGATCGATCAGCAATACTTTTTTATTGTTGTCAATGTGCAAAAATAAACGGTCGTAGAATTTCTCCTAAAATCGGTATGAAATCGGTTGATAATTAGCCATGGTTCAACCTTTTTTTTCCAATTGTTCTCGATTAGATAAAGATGCACCTGATAATAAATTCAATAGGTGCAGTGGACCTTGAGAGACAAGAGAGAGAGACAGGTTAGTCGAATGCAGCTCTCCGGTGTGTTATAAGCCCTTAATACCCCGGCATTAATTGTTTGCCTCGAAATAATTGCGGGGGTATAGGGTTTCCAAGTCGTCGAGCCGTCTGATTGCCCGTTACACGATGACTTACACTTTCGCGGCATAAGTGCCCTATTGTTGCGGCCGCGACATCGTTCGTTAAGTAAGGTACGCGGGAAGAGAAGGTAGGGGGGAAGAGAAGGGATTGATCTCGTCACTAACCTCGTCCATTCCTCCAGCTCATTACGCTGACAAAGAGGACCCTCTTCACCGCTCCAATTCCGCGTGTCAAAGCTTGGCTTTTGATTTTTATGTGCTCAACTCCTTACATCTCGCTTTTCTTCTTCTTCTTCTTCTTTTTTTTCTTCTTTTCATTGTCTCCTCCACTTCTTCTTCTACTTCTTTTCCTTACGCTTTTTCGGCGCTGACTCGGGAGTCTGATGGGAACTGATTAGGCCAGTGAGTGGCTTCGACACGAACACTTCTCCCCCCCTTGATGGAATTCCCATCGAGCGATGATCATCACTATTTGGATAATTACACGCCTCGCTACCCCCGTAGCCCCCTGACAGCCTGGCTTAATATCTTTAATATTTAAACACCACTGCTGAGGAATCGAGCGGAAAATTACTAAACACATTCTTTGATTTTAGAGGCAAACATTCAATTTTGGCAATTAATGATCCGTTTATGTTCATAGTCGTATTCTTAGGTAATAAAAGAATAGCCGGTTGTTTAAGTAATTGACTTCCCGATAATATCGTAATCGTCTCTCTATTAAATTCGCAATTATTTTCAAATAATTCAAAGAAAAAGAGAGAAATTAAAAAATTACCTCAAGTACTAATAATCCACTTAACACGAACGAGTAAATTGACTAAACGATCGGACCTTATCGCACCTCCACATCGTCCACAAGTATGACGAACATCGATCTGATAAACCAAATCGTATACCCACTCAGCATATATCAAGCCCTCGCTCTGTCACCCTCACACTCGACATTCATATTTCGCTCTAAGTAAAAATAATCCCTTTAAAAATTTTGCCGAAAATTATCTCTCTCTCTCTCTCTCTCAACGAGTATCTCCGTGATCTATATCGATTAATTCTAGTCGCGGAGCAGATACCTATCTCTCTGCCGGGATCGCCGCTAATATTGAACAACATCGATCCGATCTATCCGGTAAAATCGGATTAAGTCGAGGGAAAAAAAGCCGGAGAGAGAGAGAGAGAGACTCCGCACGGCTACACTTAATAAAGTTCGCGAGACGTCCGCTCGCGTTAGGGGCCTGTTTTGACAGGATTTCGTAACGGCCCAGCGGCATTTTTACATAAAACGCTAGCGGCAGCGTGAGATCGATCCCAGTCTCTCTCTCACTGCTATATAACTCCATTAGGATTCTACACGGTTGCTGGATCGCGCGATCGACTTTCGGAAAGGGGGAGAGAGAGGACCTGTACGATGAATTACGTTCCGTGTATAAGGATAGAGGAGGGAGCGCGTAGGAGAACTTGATACCACTTCATCCCGCACATGCCAAATATCTCGGCACGCACTGACTTGACTTTCTGGTCGCTATATCGTTTGCTTGTATAAAATGACCTTTTTCTTGTTAATTTCTTTATTTATCAAATGCTCGCTAATCAATTTATGAGTGTCCGAAAAAAAAAATTGAACACTCGACATTTTCCAAGTAGAGCCCGTAAAACCGTTCAAACAATCTCAAGAAATCTTTCTCTCGAGTGCGGTAGATCGGCCTTATACGCGTTGGATTCAACGTTGTTTACGACTTGGGAAGGTAGGGGAGGTGAGAAAGGCGCCGTAGTCGTGTAAACATAGAAAGTATTGTGTGACTTTTCGCTGATCTTTTATTCATTGTCAGAAAGTGGCGAAAGGGTATATACAAGTGTGGTCGAGGAATGACGCCGGGACCAAAAGTGGCCGGCCAAGATCGCATGCTTCTTATACGGATCTATCTTTCTCGAAGCGTGGAATTAGCGTTTAATGGCGCCGCCAACCCGGGGAGGGGTGATAAACGATGGAAACACTCACGAGTGTGTTCATGTGTGCGAGCTACATGAACGCGTATACGGGGAATAAGGTAGGGTGGTGGTGGCGCATTAGCATCGCTATCAAAACGACATCGGCTCCTCTGATTGCTTAATCTCGTAAAAGCTTAAAAGGTGGGCGAGCATGGGAACGGCGCCGGTCCTCTGTCACGCTTCGACGGCTGAGCCTAAGGATACACACACATGGGCTGCTCTTTCCATCGCCGTCATAAATAAACAATTAACACTCGTGTTTCGTATATATATATATCTGGCCCTGGGAGGCGCTCTCGGCTTGTGAAATCCCGACATGCTTGGCTGGGGAGAGAGGACTGCGCGCAGAACCGGAAAGTCCTGCGCGCCATCCTCCTTGGGAGGAACATCGGAAAATTTGAGCAGGATATGCTCCATGTCAATATTAGGCTGGTTACGGAAAGTCTTATCCCTCGCCTGGACCTTAAAGCTGCTATATACGGTTACGGTCAAGTGTACTGTAAACACACGCACACACAGGTATATAACCTGGAAGATCCTCGCTTGACAATTTCTTCTTTTTTTCTTCTTCTTTTTTTGTAAATTTTGTCGAAAAGCAAATGCCGGATGGATCGGCCGTTGTAATTTTAACCTTTCGAGAGCCGGAGAGCGTTGACGTGTATGTAAACACACGCACATAGATTCCGCAGATTTTGATATCTTCGGATAAAAATTTAACGGTTTCATGATAAAGGGAAAAACGATATACTGCGTCCGCAATAAATGCGCTTCGCTGTATTTGCAGGTTGACTGGTCATTGCAGCACTGCCGCAAAGATAACAGCCTATACACGGCAAAGGAGGTGCAGGAGAGAGACGTAATGCTCGGCTTCGCTATCGGTCCCCGGAGCAGAAAAAAAAATTCAGCGCCAGCAAGCGGCAGGTATATAACACGTGTATTCGAGGATATGCTCTCTCTCTCTCTCTCTCTCTCTCTCTCTCTCTCTCTCTCTCTCTCTCTCTCTCTCTCTCTCTCTCTCTCTCTCTCTCTCTCTCTCTCTCTCTCTCGATAACGCGCAGCAACTTTTTATTTCGCGCCTCTCGGCTGCAGGTATACACACGATTGCGCGTCGTAAGCGCTGCACACAAGTGCGCGCGCGACTGTCTGTGTGTTTTACGTATATATAGTCGTTATTGTTACAACTGTATAAAGCCGGTGAAAAAGGGGAGCGTCGGGTTTGTTCGGTGGTCAAACAGAACGAGAAAGAGAGAGAGAGAGAGAGAGCGAGAGTCAAGCTGTTGGCTCTGTCTCTTTCTCTGTCTTTCCTCCTTATCTTAATTCTTAGGTGAAGAAAGCTCCGAATTATCGTATCTGCCCTGGGGCCCCGCTTCTTATCTCCACTCTCTTATCTGATTATCGCGTCCTGTGTCCCAGGCGCAGTCAAAGGCCGGACGCGGGTAGCTCGCGCGCGCGCGCGCTTCCGTGTTATTTTTTCACCTTTAAGCCGAGAGAGAGAGAGAAAAAGGACAAAAGACCGATGACAAAGATGACTCGAGAGAAAGGAGCCAAGCACTCGGTCATTATTGGCTTACTCGCGCCTGTTTTCTCAAGATCTCCTCGAGTGAGCGGGGGGGGGGGGGGGGGGG